>JANSTT010004426.1:0-30316 GCA_026745375.1 Platyura marginata
AGTATTAAGGGGCGTTACAAACTCCGTACCAAAGTTATAATACCCTTCGATTAACATCATACGGGTATAAAAAGTATAAATATATGTATAATACAATAAATATTTATGTAGCTTCAAATTGCAACGATGTCGTTGCAGTTTTTAGTTGTAATTCACAACGAAATCGTTGTTATTCGAAAAATTTAAGAAAAGTTTCAATCTAACCCCAATACAACGATTTTGGATAACTTTTTAAGCAACTTCTTGCAACCGTGGTTTCAAATTGGTGCATTTTTTTTGAAAATCTCATTCCAATTAAATCATTAGTTTCAACAGTGAAAATGACGAAGAAAACAAGTATAAAAGAGGACACAACCACAATGCAAAGTAGAATGTTAAAAAAAAATAACACTCAAATGAATTTTTTTTTCCCACTCATTTAAAAGCACCAAAACACCCATTAAAGCTCTATATGTTTACATTAAATTTCAATCAGTGTTTATGTTATCCTTCAGATAAACTCAACTTAAAGTAATGGAATAAAACAGCAGCACGTCTTTTCTACATGAGTTCTTGTTTAAACGAGATTTTTTTTTTTTGTTTTTTTTTTGTCTTTCATAAAACAAAGTCAATGTGAAAAATACGTGATAATGATTTTATCTTAACTTTAATGTGTATTGTTGGCAATACCAGATTTTTGACTATTTAATTATGTTTTGTACGAAATATAGCGAATTTTCGTGATTTGCGTACGTATTTTTCGTTTATAATAAGAAGCGAAGATAAATGGTTTTGTATTCAAAACGACATGCTGATAATTTGTAATGATAATAAAAAATCAATCGAATGTATGAAAATTGGAGTATTAGATTTTTTTATTTTTTTTTCTTCCAATGAAAAAAGGTACGAAGATATATTCAAAAATAAATAAGATAAAACATCTGGCGCCCAATGTGAGACACCTCTATTATATACCATCAAATAAACAAAAACAAATATTTTTTTTTTATTTTCTTTATATATACTATGTAGAAACTTGAGTAGAATAAAAAATTTTCTCCCCATTTTTATTTTGATGTTATACTACAAAATATTGAAATTATTGTAATCATTTTCATTTCACTTGTCCGTACAAGTCGATAAGTTTTCAAGATTTTATGTTATCAAAAATGCGCATATTGTGATATATACAATAACATTTAAGTCAACTTAATAGATCATCTTTTAAAATACATAAAAATCATTAAATATTTCATTAAAATTTAATTTTCATTTTACCGCCCATTTAGTGTTTGTAATGTTAACTTGTCTAGATTTTAATATAATTTGAATTTAGATTAAATGTTCTGAATGATTTGAACAGAGAAACTCGGGTAAAATATATACAAACATATACAATGAGAACAATATTACACGAAATTAGAATATTGAATAAAAGATATATTTTTTTTACACAAGAGTAAAAAATTTATACAATTTTATTGTGTACATTTTGTGTGTAAAAGTGTATCGTTTTAATGGGCGAATTGGGTGTGTAGCTACAATATGACTGTGAACACGACTAGCTTTTTTATAGTATGTACATACATACATAGTTACATATGTTACATACATACATATGTGCATATGTACATTGGCGTACACAGTTTCCACAGTGCTCTGAAATAATATAATAAAAATAAAAATGATACCTACACTTTCAGATTTTGCTTTAAATATTAAACATAAGTTCAGATAGCAACATAAAAGAGATTCATTAATATAAAAAACTAATTTACTATTTTCACTTATCAAATCTTGAAGATTCGGTGTTAATAATTCTATTAAGATTTCAAACACGCATGAAAATAACCAAAAATATTATCAGACATACTATAGGTTCTGTTATAAAGTAGAACGATGCGTTTGTGCTGCCTTTCTTTCGTTTGTTCAAAAGTTCTACTTTAAAAAAGAACCATAATGGATATTTGTATGTATGCTATTCCTTAACAAAATGTTTAGCATATTGCTAATATTTTTATTTGTGGTATGGTTCTGTCCCAAAGGAGAACATTTTGAAAAAGGTGAAAGCTCTGCTCACTGCGTAAAGTTATTTAATTATCCATATACAGATGGTCCTTGTTTTTATGTAGAACCTGTCGAAACTTTTATTGTGCTGGAGTTTTGCCATTAACTTTTATTTAAAAAAAAAATAATCAAATGGCAATTTAGCCGTAGTTAACAGGATGTTCTGTGAACGACTAGAACATCCTTTGTGCACGCCAATGATATGACACATACATACATTATATATGTACATAGAGATACCTAACAATAAACTCAGTGAATAATGGAATTAGAAAAAAAAGTATATTACATTTTTATGTACATTTTTAGAGTACAATACAATAAAAACAATTCCTCCATACCATGTGCAATATTTTGGTTTTTAGCCATATATTTTGCCGTAATTTTTTTGTTTTTTTGTTTTTTTTTTTGTGTTTACCCTAAATTGAAATGTTATCGTTGGTATTTTGTGAAAGCTTTCAAAAGGCTTAACTAATCAAAAACTTCAAATTGGATTGTACATATTTTTTCAATATCATCCTTTATTTAGAAAATATTTACGAGCACATCGCACTGTTAAAACGGTTATGTTACATGCGTACGTTTCACGATCTTGTTCCCAAACTTCTGGAAGAGGAAGGCATTTTCTTTATAAAAATTTAGAAAAAATATCCTCAGGCCCCTCTTATTCTAGAATTTATAAAATATTCGTTGTTTTGTTTATTGTTTTGATAATGATTGGAAATTCCATATGTTTTTTTATTATTTTTTGTTTTTTTATTATTAGCATTAAAATACATGACGAAATAACATAATATAATTACAAGATAAATATGGTTACTTACTTGAAAAAAATTAAAGAGAAATGAGTGAAAATAAGATTCAAAACTATTAACTAGATTAATAACTACTTACAACATAAATTTGGTCAATGTATCCTAAACAAAACAGAGACGAAAAAAATTTAACAAAATTAATACTAATACATAATTAATAAGTATTTAATATTAAGTCGGTCACGAGTCGGAAAAGGAATTCTAAAGATTCACTCTTCAAACAAAAAACGATCAGGTTTAGAGTCAGGTGTATCGGAATACGCAGATTAATAGTGCGATCTGATGTGTCATGTTCACAAGAATTCCCAATAGATAATTTGACTCTTTATACTTAATAAGACGGTATATAAAATCAGAAAATAAGACCAAATATTTAATTATACTAATTTATATTATTAAATAAGTAAATAATCAATTTATTTGAATTCGTTAGCCATTCCAATAAAACAAGAAACAAAATACGAGTACAAATCCTTCTCCATTAAAAATCTTTTATAATTGACTTTTTGTGAAGCAAAAAAAAAATTTTTATAATCCTGTAAGAGGATTGGATATATGTATGTCTCCGGCTAACATAATTTTTAATAAGAAAAATATTAAAACCATAAAGCTACTAATATTATCGTCTTTTAATATCAATTCCAAACGAAAGACTTTTAATAACTTAAATTTAATAAGAAATCAACCACCAGTAAATAATTTGCTTACATATGTCATTTAATATTTTCTTTAAGAGATTTATGTGTGTACGGTACGCCCACCGTCGCAAAAAAAAGAAGAAAGAATGACTGAGCTGTGCACCTATCCTTATCATATTAAAAATACAATTTGGCAATGATATACCACTCAAATTATTATTTTCATGAATAATTTACGTCAAAAATAAATTTATTTAGTCGATTTGATACAAAAGCATCACACCGAGAAAAACACATCAATTACACACATATAATAACAAAATGAAACATTTTCCTCGAACATTTTCCACCCATAATAAATCATTTTCATGTAAAGCTCTTTCATACATGAACCGGACAGTGAGCTTTAGCTTTGATTGGATACATACGTATACTGACAAAATGGTGAGGTTTTTGGACAACAATGCAATTAATAATTGAAAATGTTTATTTCATGTATGGATGGATGAATGGATGGATAGTTTAACTATAATAAAAGGTAACTACAATATATCTATATTTTGAGGGTTGTACAATACATATGTATGTAGCCCTATATTAATTATTGTATCGCGGACAGCCGGTGCCAGAAACATTTATATAGACAATATTATGTATCATAAAGTGCCAACATATGTTTGAGTGGAATCAGAAGTGTTGACAGTCAATATTTTGTTTCTGATTTGTAAATATGTTTGAGTTAAATTGTAATTTATCAATGTCCATAATATTTGTATATTATTTGCAATTGTAATTAATTAATACAATTTTCAGGTCCTATGAACTATAAAAATAACATAAAAAACAAATTCCCAAATTACAATATTTCAACATTTATCATTGATTGCAAATTAAAAATTGTAATCAAATATATTATAAATTAAAGGGACGACATATAGCCTAGAAAAAGAAACAGTCAAAGAAACAAAATTCCATCTCTGTGGAATTTTCTGTTTCTGATATTAAAGAAAACAAAAATAAAAATGTCACAGACAAAAGATTTTATTTGTTTGTCTGACACCGAATGTCAATTATAATAATTTAAAATGTAGGTACTATTGTTGGGTTTTTTGTTATTTATTATTATTATTTTATTGTCGTGTAAAAATACAACGAAAGAAGAAGAGAGAGTGTGTTTGAGAGAGAGGGGAGGGGGGCGGGAAACAATACACCAAGTATATGTTCTAAATAACATATTTGTTGTTAATGTTAATCCGATAACGTCGAACATTATTTGATGTTAACACGTCAATCACCTCAGTCAGGTAAAATAATCAGGTACTAATTTAGTACCTATTTAGTACTATTTGGTATCCATTTGTAGGTACATTTACAGACTATTACGCGCATAAAATATCAATTCGAAACTTGGATTTAGTTAAAGTACTACTAAAGAAAAGTGCAATCCACTATAAAAGAAGATTCTGCTAAGTTCTCAAATTTAATAGCTTCTACTCTGTGTCAAGAAGGTAATGGCGGATGAAAATCTAAGTCAAAAATTGTATATGATATTCAACGCAAACCAAAAGCCTCCATACAACTAAGGGCAAGTCTAATCCATATACAATGTTATTAAAAATATTTTAGTAGAAATTAACAACTCTTTTTAGGAACATCCATTAAATTCTTACGTCAAATATACATAAATACATACATACATATAAGTATGTACTATGTACCTACTATACTAACTAACTATTACACATATTCTTTCATTTTAACTAAAACTATCTCAAACTATTATAACTGTAATAACAATTGTGACGATTCAAAATCAATATCCGGCAGGAATGTGACTCTTAAAAAAATGTCTCCAATTCATCGTTCCATCTACAGTTAAAGTTAAAATTGAGTTATTTTTAATATTCTCTATAAATTCAAGGTAGGTATATTTAATAACTTCTTCTATTTCTATTTGAGAAATCAAATTGCATTATTAAATATTCACAGCGCTTCCTGTTCTTTACCTGATTTCACTCTTCAGTAATTCGCAAAAGTTTTACTTTACTTTGAAAGTTTCAAATAATTTTTCTAATTTGAAAGTTTGCTGTCAGTGGTATTTTGAAGTAAGACCAAAGTACCTACTTTCAGACTACCAAATGGCTGCCTTTTTAGTAAGAATGTACATAAATAAGTAAAATATATTTTAACGTTATAGCGTTATGGCTTTTGGCTTCTTAAATTACTATGCTTTTGTATATAGCAAGACTTTTACCGTAATGAGGTTAATTAAGTGTACATAAGCAATATAAGTAAATAATAGTTTGTTCTCGTATAAAACTTGAATTAACTCACGAATCGAAAAAGAAAAAAAAATAAACAATTAAAAATATTCTTAACAATGATGTTCGACGAGGAAACAATTTAAAAATATGTCGAAATTATTTATGTAGTAGAAGCCGAACAACAACTTTTCTGAACATCCCAACTTTTAAAATATTGGTTTTTGTTCGGTTCGATATTCGGGCAGAATACAATAACTAAGTTCAAATATCTATAGGAGTTTTCATCAGATTTGGTTTTGTTACATTCAATACAACTGAGTTTACAAGTTTTTCCAATGTGATAAGCTGTTTTCAACAAGCAAAAAAAAAAAAAAAAAATTGTTTCGTAGTTTCTGAATAATTCAAACAACAATGGAACAAAGTTTGTCAAAAGCAACTACCAAATTAATCACATTTAAGGGCAATTGAACAAGAAATTTAAAGTTAAAAAATTCATGAATTTAGTGAAATAAAAAAAAATAGAGATAATTCTACGAAAAGTTCTGAGTTTAAATTCCTTTCTAGCAGCAAATTGGGTCATAACAATTGTCGTTGAAGTAAAAAGACATTTATTTTTAGTTATGAAAAAGGTCAATGATAGTTAGGCATAAAATACAGGGAACTGGTAAACTAAGTTCAAACTTTGATTCTGTGTGTCGGCTGTTATCGAAATATTTCCAAACGTTCGTAAACACTTAACAATAAAATTTCTAGAGCTTTAGTATTAAATAGAAAAAATATTATTGATCATTCGCTTCGCAAAGAGTGTTTAATCTAAGAAATAATACTTGTTCGTTTAACTGTTCACGAATGGCATCCACAAGCTTTTTCTATCAAACAGTCAAATGTTAAATTCTGGTGATTTGTGGTTTGTCCTTATTGTTTAGTTAAAATATTCACAAGTCATCTTGCTAGTCATCTTTCTATAGTGGCCTCAAACAGGTCAGTATTTAGAATTTGTATCAATAATTTGGTAATTTATGTTGGTCGATGAACGTATAAATGGTAATTTGAGAATATTTTTGCCCATTTTTAAGTTCTTGCAAGCACAAAAACCTTAAATCCAAAATTTCAACTCTCTAGATTTATAAATGTTCATTCACCATACATTTTGTAATGGGGAAGAAGCAGATATTTTGTGATTTATTAACAGAAGGTCAACGTGTGATTTATTAACAGAAGGTTAACGATTGGGGGAGGATTTTGCGTATTTGAGCCGCGTGCACAATTACACATAAGAAACTTACTCTGAAAATTTTAAGTCTCTAACTCAACGCTATCTTGGATAGTTATTGAGTAAGCGAGCGATTATTTTCTTTTTAGTATTTCATGAAACGTGGAGAAAACAGAAAATTTTCGTTTTTAGTTCGCAAAAAACAATTTCCGAAACCAAAATCAAGGCTTAAATCATGTGGAAGCGAAATTATCTACTTTCTATGTGTCAAAACACAAAATCGTATTGACATAATCTATCTGTCTGAAATATATGAATACATACTAGTTTTATGTTCTATTGCTAACTCTAATAGTTTTCAATATAAATGGGATAAACTTGCGTCCGTCTCCCCTACCAAAGTTGTTGAAAAATGTATTCAATATAATTTCCATTTCTATTCATTAATCCTAACATTTCCTTATTGTGCTTTAGGCTCTATTATTTAATTTTTATATATTTCTATACTTTCTATTATACTTTTATGTCAAGATTTATAGGATACTGTTGAACTAAATGGAAGGAATACATACTATGTAAACAAATAGAATAACATATCTAATTACTCCATTTTTTTTTTATTTTATTTTTTTTTACTTTCTTCTACTCTACTCCTACCTTCATTTTCTTTTTTTTTTTCCAAATGAACAAAAGGTCACCAGCACAATATTTCTAAAAGTTACTTTGATGAAAACGCCCCAAAAAAGCAATAAAACCCATAATTCTCCTAATGACGCAATACTCAAGTATAAAAATGGCGATGGGAGTCAGCATCAGCATACTTTTTTCTGTTCTGTATTTTCTTTGTTTCAATATCATAAAGGTTAAATTTTATTATATATTGTAGTATATACTATATGAATAAACGTATGTATTTGTATATAATACTATGTATATATGTATGTATGTATGTATGTCTAGCACAAATATAGTAAAACAAAAAGGGATTAGACTCTACCTCTTACTTTATTTATATGAATAATGAATTTGATATAATATTCGTCCAGAAAAGTTTTATATTTTTTTTTTTTATTCAAACTTCCGCTTAAAGGCTAAAATACGCAAGCCCTTTGACCCGTAAAATTTTATTTCCCAAATTATAACTTTTAGAGAGAGATATTTTCTTTGGATAGCTCGTAAGCCAACTTCTCTTTCCACGCGGGTGCAACATTACCCGAAAGTTTTCACGTCACTGCATAGATTTGTGGTATTTAAACGAAATAACAATTATCTTTGAATCCTCTAATGGGTAAGAAATGTTTTGAAGAATTTCATGTTCCCCATTCATTTTAATGAATATACAATGGCTGGCTTTTCCGTATTTCAATACTAACTATATCCTCATAATGGTTTGACATGATTTTAGTTGAAACAAATTAGATAAGATCCTCGTCTGATTGTAAAATAACTGCCGCAGAATATTTTAATGTTTTTGAAGTTAAGATACGTATACGAATTTCCATGTCTATATTGACTTTATTTTGTTTTCAAAATGAAATTTAATTTAAGAGCCAGTAGGTATTTTACTGTTCCTTAGATTTGACTGCAAACATAAATAATCACGTAAGTATAGTAGATATACCTAATGCTATATTCGAATTGTTGTTGTAATCTTTTAATTATTATTTATTGTGTTATGTAAATACCAAATTAGCACAAAATATACATACATAGGTATATACAGAAAAATCATCTCTTAGCGAAATTTAATTTTTTGGTTACTTTTTTAGACATATGTAAACCAAATAGGTATCTCAACACTTCTAGTAAAGTTTCTTGTGGTGAACTTAAAGGAATCTCAGTTGAATTAAGATTTTTATAAACATTACAAGTAATGAAAATAATAAAATCACTTTTTGTTTGTTTTTTTTTTTAACTGTATGGTGTATGCCAAACAACTGCTCATGTATATGCAATTATTCATAGTGTGATGGTGGCCTGGCTCGCGGCCACTACTGACATGTTTTTTTTCTAATAACAATTAAAAGCTCTAAAAAGCTTGCAAGGTTGCCTTTGTCTTTTTTGGATAGTTTTTTTATCTTCTTTGTCTTAAATTGTACACTTAGTGTGGTCCAAAAATGACAATTTTTTAATAAAGGGTATTGATCCGCCCCAATTTGTTTCCAAATCCAAAATAAGTAAGAACGTATGGTGTGTATGGATACCTAAAGTTTCCCATGTTAATTGTGTGGAGAAAAATCACTTTTTGGGAATTACTGAATAATTGTCCAGGGTTTGGGAAAATCTTGCATTAAACTTATAGGACTTGTAGAGGATTATCCAATGAAGAATGTAATGTATCATATTTATATATGGGGTTTGATGCCCCTAACACACCCTACCATAACTACATATGTATTACTATTACTACTAGGATTATTGCGTCTTTTGTCACATTATCCCAACAATCTGAGACGTTCTTTCTTTAGGTTTAGGATCTAATGACTTCTTAGAAATCCTGTTAGCCTTTATTCTGCCCAGCGTGCATAGTTTGGCTAATTTTTATGAACTTTACAATATCATAAACTTATACTTAGTTGTTTCCATACTCCATTGGATCTTTGTATGGATCTGTGGGATTTTTCGATTAATTTTTCGTTAGAAGATAGCCAGTTGTCGTTTCTGTTCTTTGGTCATGCAACAGGTCTCAATCATTTAACCCTGCATTACTAACGTTTATTTGCATTGCGATATTACTATCGATTAGTGTAATCCACCCATAACTTTAAATTCACTTTTTAGGGATCCGTAACAAACACAACAGATATTGGTATTCAAACAAGAAGGAGGTTGCACAAACTAACGTTATCTAGATTTCGCTCTAGGATCATTCCAGAGAGTATAGATACCATTCTCTAGAAGACAAGTTCATTTTTAAAAATCTAAGTCTAAACAGAGCCGAACTGAGATTTATAGTACAGATCATGATTAACTGAATTAAACTCGTCAACGAACTTAAATTGTTTTTTTAAATTATATTCAATAATGATTCAGGACTACTTAGCATTAGACAAAAATATTACAATTAAGTTATTATTTCAAATTAGTTTTTTTTTTTTAAATTGGCGTAATGAAAAAAAGATAAATTAATTAAATATAATTAAATTATTATCTTATTTTAATAAAGTTATATTAGAGTTTATACGCATATAGGGCTGTGGTTAAGGTTTGGTAAAAAACTCTAAAATGTTGAGTAATTTTATGGTTATGATTATAAACAGATTTTCATTAAGTCTCATTTTTGCTTTGTAGATATTCAAAATGTTAATTAAAAAGTTAAATCCCAAGACGAAAGTCACATGAAAAAGTTGGCGTAAAGAAAATGTATAAAGCTTTATTTATGAACAATGAAACTCTAGGCAGGTACTTATATCTCATGTAAATATATATATGTACATAATGCTAGGTACGTTTGTTTAGAGTTAGAGATCTTTCAAGATTGTCTGTGTTTCTTTTATGGAAAACATTTGCTGGTCACATGAATCAATCTAGCTTTACACTTGTGTAAATCTTTCCTAAGAATGCAGAGTGCACACATCCTTTACGTGAGATTTAACATTGGTTTTTGATTCTTTTGAATTATTCTTTAAGATAATATTAATAATAATATTTGTTCCTATTCCTTATCTCTCTTTATAGAATTAAAATCAATTTATACGTTTCGTATTAAATTTAGATTTAGATAGTTAAATTCTTCTTCAAATCTCAATTGATTTATTATTACAACCTCATACAAGTTCATGTCTTCGTAATTTCGAACACTATAATGAAAATGATTCTCAAAACGTGTATTTAATTTCCACAAAAAAAAAATGTCAAAAACACAAAAAAGTCTGTTGTTTCTATTGAAACATTTTTTTTTAAATCCATTTTTTTTTTAAATTCCTAACAAACAATATAAGTGTAAAATTAAAGTCTAAAAAGATTTTAAAATTATTTCAACTATTAAAAATTCTCAGTATTTTAGTTGGCGTGGTCTAATTGTACAATGTACATGTACGAGTACAATCTGTTTTTCTACATCTACATTTATTCTATTACAGTTCATTAAAAAAATTACCTGACTGCATATTTTTATATTTTAATTTTAAAAACATTCAAAAGCCTACCGTTTTTTATTTTTTTATTATCTTCTGAAAAATTGAAAAGCACTGCCTCATTAAAATTGACCAAGTGCGCTCGAAGTAATTTTTCGACATTTTCGCTAAATGCCAATGTTAAAACCTAAAGACCACCTACCAATACGCAACATCATTAATTTAAAACTACACATAGTTTCCTCGATCTATGAAATGGTAGAGTAAACTAACTACTGATTGATTAAAAATATTTTTCATTATACTATAATAAGAAATCTATTGATATTATTTCCTCTTAAATCTCAACCTTACCTTTGTTAAATTCACAGTCTATCTCTTTATTGAAGAAAATATTTTCTGTCACTCCCTGACTTTAATTCTGTAGAGCACAGTCACCTCAAAACAAAATAACAGCATATTAGAACTTTAAATACATCTTAGATGTACAATAAATTAAGAAGAAACGATTATTATCAGTCAATCTCAATAGGTACCCACTACCCATCTATATATATATATCAAAAGTTCCAACGTTATAGATAGCAATTTCAACTTGAACCAAACTTACAAATAATATAGATTAACATTTGGATAGAAAATCGCATCTGATTAGATCATTCAAATAGCATAAAGCTTTATATATACCCAATTCCAATAAATTAAGCACATTAGGTAAATTTTGCCATAAAACCTAGCCCGTTCTTAAAGTTTTAAGCAATAAATTTTGAATGTTCTTAATTACGACAATTATATACATTCATTTAGTATTATACAATAGGTATAGGTAGGTATGTATATATGTATGTATGTAGTATATCATTTTCTGAAATTTCTTTACCGAAAAACTTATGACAACTTAACGATTTCCTTCCCTAAAGAATATTTTCTTTAAAATTTCCACTATATTTCTGAACGGAATGTGGTATATTTTCGCCACACATTTTACAGGAATGTAATATTGAAATAACCAAAATGGAAAACGGAAAACGATCATAAACGAAGTACACAACATTACAAACAATTGCAATTCAAAAAGCATTTTACCATCAACTTTATGGACTATATAGGAGTTAGTCCAAAATATGTATAATGGTGTCACATAATGTACTTTATATATATAATATAACTGGTGGAAAATGGAAAAAGGAAATAACGAAAAAAAAAATGGAAAAGAAAATACAAAACAGAAAAACAATAGGGGAACAGCTATTAAAACTTTTTAACGAGCTTTTTATGTTGATACTACTTTCAAAAGCTAATTAAGTGCACATCGTGCGTAGATACTTAGTGCAGTCAATTTCATTTAATTTGGTGTCAATTTACCAAGTAATCTGATACTATATACTACACCTGGGGAATTTCACAAAACGGTATGAGTATCCATGAACAAATTTGTTTAAAGCCTTGAGTGATCCCTTCTGGTACACAGAATTTTTTCTGTTGGAAAAATATCATCAGGGGCAATTAAATTGCTTTGTCTTCTCAATTAAATTTGTAAGCATACAAAATGGGTTTTCCCCACAACATTGAATTTCTTTATGCGTAAAAACTTTTTGAAAAGAAAGATAAAAAAAAAATGAATTTCGGGCATGAATTTTGTTATTCCTAATTATATAAATAAACAATTTTCATTGTGTTTTCTTCGAAAAGCATGAATTTACATTTTTTTTATTCGAAATAAACTTCTATTTATGTTCTGGGAAATTATTTGTCAAGAGAATGGTTATATTTTACATGTACCTATACATAATATAGCTTTATAAATTTCACTTGGAAGTTAAATAAAAACAACGAAAACAATCAACCCTCTTAGCCCAAAGCAAGTATATAAAGATAATATCAGATACTCTATCTTTCTATCAAAATTAACATAATATAAAATCCCTTCAAAGTATTAAGGTAGGCGCATAGTCATAATATGAATTAAATAGACATATTTTGTTTTATTTTATCTATGTCATCTTCTTTTTTTTAGTCTATACGCCAAAAAATGTTCTTGTCAAAATTAGCAAAAATAGCAGTAGTTTAGATTCAAAACATTTCTGGTAAGAGTGAGTCTTCACCATTGTATGAGCAGAATGCCTACATTACAGCCAAACAGTAAATATTTTTGGTTTCTCACTTTTCTGGTTATTGATGTGAAATCATTTAAAAAAAATCCAAACATTTCCATTTTTTCAATATACACGCACATTTCTGAGAATATGCGTTTTTGGAAAAATAATTAATTTTTGTCCAATTTTCCCTATAAAATATTATTTGCATAACACAATTTTTCTTTTTACCCATTTCACTGAATAATTTTTGCACTTGAAAAACGTAACTGTCAAATTTTTGGTAAACTTTTTTCAATCTAATACCCCAGTGTCCCCTATACCAATAAGTTCAAATTCTCTATTTTGATACTTGGTTATAATTTTTTAAAACATTTATTTTTAACTAAACCTTTCAAAACAGGTATTTAGACGTTTTGAAATATTTACCCGTTTTCCCCTATTTTCAATATTGTTTTTCTCCAAATTGTTGGTAGGATCTTTGATTTTGAATAGTTTGTATTTAATGTTAACAATTATTCTCTTACTAACCACAACCGAAGTCCGGTGGAACGACTGTCAGCATATACACTAAAATTCAGTAATAGTACATCGGTAGCGGGCCACATATAATCACGCGGGACCATAGTAGGGAAATCAAAATATCAATGGCTTATATACAATACCCGATAACTCATTTTTACCGATTTTCTTATTCAACCCTTCACTCATGGTAAAATTATGACAAAAAGTTTGTTTTAAAAATGTCGTTTTTTTTTGCAATGTTTGACATCCACTAACTCAATACGCTATATGAAACAATAAAGTTTTTATAAAGTTTTTACTGTCTCCTGAAAAGTACATAAAAATGAGTTATCGGCTATTGTATATAAGGATATGTAGATGTAATTAGGTGATAATGTGATTAATTTATTTAGTATAGCCTGTTAGAAATAAACTAGTTGAAGGTAGATATATACTAATTGATCCTTCTTTAATGAGTATTTCGATCGGTTGATTTCTAGTATAAATTTTATAAGAAAATTTCTCAGTGTGTACAATAAAGCTTATTATGATTTTAGATACTTTAAATTTATTTGCTTTTCATATAAGTAAGGTTTAAGTTACATATACCTACACAAAATAATCTGATTTCAAAATCAGGTATTAAAGAAGATTTAAAAATGCCTCAAACTCACTGTTGTAAAAGGAAAATATTTTAACAAAGGAAATTGAGATCGTGTACTACTAGGTAGATATGTAGATATTATATATTCACATAGGAGCTTATATTTGTGAAATGTCATACAATATAAAAATGGTTTGGCGAAAATTGTAAAATATTGGACTCAAAGTACATTATCTGTGTTCCTGGGAATTTGGAGTTTGTGTTTCACTTCTGTGTAGTCATCTTAAAATTATTTCAATCTACAAAACTAAAATTTACGATTAGAAAATATGCATGGCAATGAAGCATACTTTTTACTCTAATTGTTCTGAACGATTTTTACCGAAATAATTCCATAATTTAATTTCTCTCACTTATTTTAATTATGGAAATTAATTTTTAATAAATTTTTGAAAAATATTTATCATTCATCTTCAAGATTACATATTTAGAATTCTTAAAAGTAAAAAAAAAAATATCCACATAGGTAGAACCGTTCAAAAGTCACACAAAATGTTATATAACAAAGTAATGGCCATCATTAATCATTTTTACCTTCACTGAAAAGAGAAAAGTATTTTCCTATTGTAGGATCTTCAGCGGACAAAAAAAAAACAAATAATTCTTTTGTAGGCTATTAAAGTTAATATAATTTAACTACGATGCGTGTAGGTAGAGGTATCCTTTTTCGAAAAAGGTAAAATTTAATTTTCTATCAGAGTTCTTCTGTATTGATTGCACAATAAATATTACAATCCAATAAAAGTAAATTACTTTTACCTTTTTTTTTGCTCTTTGTTTTTTTGTTTTGGGAGGGGGGGTAATAAACTAAATTTGTAAAACAAAATTTCAATTGAAAATGGGTACAATCAATTTATGTTTTATATTTTTCAATAATCCTTAAATTTAATTTGGAACTGAAATATTTACAGATATGTTGACGTTACGTATTTGCGCATATTTTAATTATATATACTATATACACACACATACATATGTATACATTATACGTTATTTTATATTTTTTTATTAAAATATTGAAAAATATTTATACTTATGTATAATATATAATATATGTAGGTATACATATGTACTGTCCATACATATATCGGCTTTTTCGAGTCATTTCATAATTTTATGTTGATATTCATCAATTTTAATTAAATATTTTTTACCTCTCTAAACTGATTGATTTTATTTTAATCTCGAATATTATACATTATATTGGTTTGTATCGAAAAGTATACATTTTTGAGTAGTAGGTTCGAACTGGAAGTGGCAAATCACTTCGGACAATTTATGTAAAATCAACACAGAGTGAAAAATTAAATTGACAATTTTTTATTTGAAAAAATTATCATGATTAGATGTTATTAGTGAAAAAATTGTAATAAAAATATTATTTTAATTAGCCAGTACCTACCAATTAATTCAGAAAACATACGGAGTTAAAAATATAAAAACATTAAATTTTCGATTATGAATAAAATAATTTTTAATTAAAATTTTGTTATCCTAAAACATTGACAAATTTAATTCTCACCAAGAAAAGTACATTTTTAAGTTCTCATCATCATTTAAGCAGAGATACTGGGAATCCTAAAAATCTGTGAACTTCTAAAAAACACGCAAATCCCAAAAAATCGAGTAGCGATTGTTACAGACAGCCGAGCCGCCATACAGGCTCTCAACTCTCACATAATAATGCCAAGAGTGGTAGAGCAATGCCACAAAGACTTACCACACGTAGCTAAACGACTTATGTGGGTGCCAGGACATAGGGACATTGGGGGAAATGAACGAGCTTATGAACTAGCGACATTTCACTAGCAGAAACAGTCCATCCTCCACTTAGTTTAATCAAGAGGAACGTATATTCGCTCTTCCTAAATCAAGAAAACAACAGATGGAAAACCCTTGAAAAGTGCAAAAAAGTCAGGAAAACTTCCCCAAAATATATGCAGGGTAAACCGAAAGAATTCATAGCCATGCCGCACAAGAACACTACCAAAATGGCTGCAGTATACACTGGCCATAGGTTCTCATCATTAAGTAATACCAAAATGTGAATTATGTACACATTTCTCATCAATTTATTTGACAAGTCGTATAAATCGAAACCGTGTAAAACAAGACACGAGACGAGGCATGCATATAAAACAGAAGGATACGTTTAAGCCGTACATTACTTATGTTTATAATAACCTTGTAAAATTACAAGGAGTTTATACTGAAGTTAAGATTTGTTCTAACTTGCTTATAGTCTCTGATGTGTTCTTAAACACTGTAAGTATAGTATAAGTAGTTCTCGACAGTTCTCTGCCATCTACAACAGATGTTTACATCGTGCCTATTAAAAATTTGATTTTTTTCAGTTCTAAATTTGAATCCAAATCCCCCTTAATAATTAATTCTTTAATTGCTTTTTGACACCAAATTTTGAGGACGCAAGCAACGATCGTAATTGCGTGGCCATTGTCGTTAATAAAATCCATATGAATGTTTTTTGAATTGTATAATTGTTTCAATAAAATCAAAAACTCAAACGTGGTAAGCCGGCTTATCTGCAATCGTTCATTTTGATATGTTAGCAGTTTTGTAGTATACTTACAAACGTATAGTTCAAGTTCAAACGATTTCTTTTCTTATTTTTATTATATTTCGTCGTATAATACAACTACATACACATGTATGTACTATATCATGTCCGATATTGGGGTATAGTTTAAAAGGAATAAAGGATCCTATAAAAAGGACTTATGTATATAAACAAAAAATGACATCGTCCTTTTAAAAAAAAAAAAAATAATCTTGCAAATATTTTTGTTATTATATGTATAAGGTTACGTTCCAAAACCATATATATGATATATAGATGTGCATATATAGTATATAATGTAGTGTAACCATCCATACATATAAATATAGGAGGTTTTTATAAAATCTTAAACATTAAACATATTTTCAGATGTTTAAAAAGCTGAAAGATAGGTAGTGGAAGCGAAACAATAAAAATGATTTTCTTTTGAAAATCCAAAAACGAAAAAAAAAAAAATTTCTTGTTTATATACATCCAATATTTATAAGTCGACAACCCAAAATATCTTCTTAGTATTCATCCTTTGGCTAAAATACAATAAATAAAAATTGGTTAAATTTTTTATCTAAAAAATTTATTTCGCATTTATTGTGAGAAGGGTTTTTCTACCTACGTATAACTTACACAAGAAAAAAAATATTCTCCTAGCCCAGAGTGTATAGCGTATGATAAGATTCATTTATTGCTTCAAATGGTTTGTATTCATTTGGTGTAACATAAAAAGTCCTTACTGATAATACTATGCCGTTTCCATAAAAACCACTCCTTCTCTTATACATTTGGGTGTGATAGAAGAATTTTAAGAATGTTCATCTGAAATAATGGCGCCAATAAACTAAATCAAAGATTTTCTTTTTTTTTTTTTTATGTCTTTGTCTCTTCTTTTCTCTTTTATTACTTAGAAATTGGAAAAGTATTAAATCATTATATGACAACCAAAAAAAAAAAAAAAGAAGAAAAGTAGCCACAGAAAGTCAATAATTTTTTGTTATGTCCAGAAATGTCCCATACGTATGTTATGTATATAAGTATGCCGGATATCTTATAGAAATATCATGAAATTATACATTTAAATTTTGTTAGAAACTTTTCATATTCTTGTTGTAATTTACGAGCTTTTTTTCCAAATTTATTTTAATAAATAAGAGAATTTATAAGCCAATTCAAATCCCTAAAAGATTGAAATGTTCTTTTTTGCTTTAATAATAATGATTTTATGGAATGCATAACTTTAATTTACCTATGACCTTTTCATTAAAGAAGATATGTATTTTAGATTTTTGTCATTCTACACCAAATTAACATCAACGTGATAATTAACATTATTCTTAAAATCATATTAGCCATCTTAGAATTTTTCTATTTGTATATTTACGTAAATAAGGTAAGGTATAGGATAGCGAGCGAAACGAGCAAACTTTTTTTATGAATTTTTTAATTAGATTAAAAATTTGGTAGTCATTAGTAATTTTAGAATAAATAAGAATACAAAATTAATAAATTTGAAACTTTTTATAAGTAAGCATTTTAAACAAAGAAACAACAAAAGAAAATTTTCCATTTTTTTTTCTTTTTGAAAATAATTTTATTAAGCTTTTAAAAATATTAACACTTTGACTGCCGCGTGTATTTTTGATATGTACAATTTTACAGTATGTAATTGCACAGAAATACATACGACGACTACGACACGATATAAAATGAAAATTGTAACACAAATTATTGATATTTCCTATTTTTATATATTTAATTATTTACTTTTTAAATACTTTATTTTAACTTATTTTTGTGTGTTTGTTTGTGTGTGGGCAAATCTTGCCACGACTGATTAACCCACTTTCCATCATCCAATCCACATAGACTCATTGCCGATGACAATGCATTCTATAAAATTTTGGGTACACCACCCCCTCTCCAACCCCAAAATCAACAAAAGAGCTAATTTACCCACTTCCTATCATCCAATCAAGATGAAACTTGGCACATGGACTAATTGGAATTGCCGATTATAATGCATTCTATCAAATTTTAGACACCCCATCCCCTTTCCCACCTAAAGGATTTACACGAAAAACTTAGTTTTTTAAGGTTAGTTTTTTTTTCATTCTCCATTAACCCTAAAGCGCAAACTTTTTTATAACAAAAACGCAAAAATTAAAAATTGTTGTGAAAAAAAAAATATTAAATTGAATATTAAACTCCTAGAGTAAGATCTCTATTGGTGTTATAGTAAATCGGACAATGTATAGGAGAGGCTATGGCACAGTGTCCATCTATTTTTGATATAAAGCATTTTTTTACTCAAAAGACAGTCAGAATCTTATTATTTTTTTTTAACTTCTTATTTCAATAACATCTTTAAAAGAATATATTTTTACATAAAATTGCATGAAAAAAAAGCGTTGATATATATCCGATTATGTTTATCAAAAATATCTAATATATGGCTGTGAAATCGAAGTAATATTTACTTTATTTTATTTTCCTAATACATATCCGAATGTTATTTACAATTTCCAACAAATTAGAAAACTTTTTCGACAAAAATTTTATAATATAATCGACTAAAGTTTTAATAAAAAGTCTTCGTTTACAAAACAATAGACAAAAAAGAAATTATAAAGTCAGTTCAATTTCAATATAAATATCGTATGTATTGTATTTGTACCCTTAAAAAAAATTATTGCGTTTATATTGAACAAAATTGTAAAAACCTTTCACAAAATTAGAATTCTTCCATAGTGGGTAGAGATATCTACTTTATTTATGTATGTCAGATATGTATGCTTACTTGTACTTGTATATAATGTATGTATATATACATATATAAACATAAGTAAGCCACAAAATATTTATATAAGTAAAATATTGTGTTTTCCACATAAACGCAGATTAAAAGTTTTTACACTTGGGAGTCTTATGGTAACGCATTAATAATGCTTTATAAAAATCCAGTGAAAGCAGATAAAAAATAACTTCTTTTTTTTTTTAGAAAACCACACATTCCACATTTTCTAAATAAATTGCATTGATTATGTGTACATTCATACGTTTGGCTTTTGATGGGAATACCACATTTTGAATAATTTTTTTTTTTTTTCAAAATGAAAAACTTTTTTAAATTTCATTTTAGATTAAGTGATTATTGTGCATTTTGATGTTGATGCTAAACTTTTAGGTACATTTATACATACCTACATATCAACTGAAATCGATGAACATTGAATATACGTTTTGTCCTCGAAACAGCTTTGGGGAATAGAACTTTTAAAATAATAAAAAAGTTTTGCACACACATAACAGAATATTTTTGTATTTTTAAACAACAACAGAACCAAATAAAAACCAAAAAAAAAAAAATAAAAAGATTGTATTCGTTTTGGTATTCTGTCCGTTAAAAAACATTTTTTTTGTTTTCGTTAAATCAGGTGTGTTCTATCTCTCGACCTTTTCGAATTTGCAAAAGAAAATTGGAAATTTTTTTGGTTTTATGTAGTAGTCGTGTAGATATACACTATTAAACGTTATAACATAAATAGACAAGGAAAAATTTGTTTTTAAGCTATGATGAAAAAAAAGTTATTTTGATTTTTCCTATTTTTAATACAAAAGTCACCATTAATTCATTATTTATATGACAAAATTTCCATACATTGCATAATTCAATCGACCCAACCAATCGATATCGATTGGTATCGGGCTTCTATAATTGAGTAATAAAAACGTACGAAGATCATACATACTCTGAAAAAATTTGCAATTAAAATTCTATCTGACTTCAAAAAATTTCTCTAAATGTACTGCCAGACATGCAATTATTCGCATAAACTCAATTAGATTGTTAAAAGTGTTCTCGCATTATACTAATTTGTAATTTAAAAAAGAAAGAAAGTACTATAGAGGTAGGGTGGAGTATACATTAAAACAAGAAACAAAATTTATACTAATATTGTATCCATTTCCAGCATTATATACTCGGGATAAATGCAATTTATATTTCAAGAGTACCATATGATATGTTATATGGATAATTGTTAAACGGTGCGCATATTTGTGCATGACATAGTTACATAGTTTACTTTACTATACATTCTATATGTACATATGTGTATTATACATATATTATATTATTTATGTACACCCCTTTTCTATAATAGACAACTAAAATGACAAACATTGTGCATTGTGACACATCATATGAAAACGGATTTTAGTCAGGAAATTACGGTCCAGTTTTAGTTAAAATGTAGGTATATTACAGTCAATCAAGATTAAATTATTTCTAATCACCATTAAGATGGATTGACATAATCGTAAATTATTTTATCATTTTATAAAAGCTTTTTACCAATTTTATGCAAAAGTCGACATACTCACGAAAAATGATGTCTAAAAACCTCTTTGAATTTTTTTTTAAACAACTTTGTCATTCTTGCGAAAACATTAAGCTCAATAACTACGAATTGCTTCTTCAAATATTTAATGTGTTGACTGTATATAGTTTTATATATATGTACTTAACTATAACGAAAAACACAAAATAATGTTTACTCATGGTAAAAGTTCAAAGCCCACCACAGTAAACCATAAAACTCTGTTCAATTTATTATGTTATTATATATTGTACCTGCCAGTATTTACTTAAAAATGCGGTTGTATCAATCAATCTTTATATAACACATACATATATTGCGTTGATAAAAGGTGTGATTGATTATGGTATATTTTGAAATTTCTCCCCTTAAAAAGTAAATAAAAATCATATTATTTTCATTTAAATTCAAATGAGAAATCAATTACTACCCAATAAAAGGATTTTCAATAAAATGTCGTAAATTGTTGGTCCCATGTTTGGGCGCCACTTGTTTGATATGGAAGTAATTATGAATAATGATCCAACAGTTGAATTAATTTTAATTGGTTGGAAAAAAAATGATTATTTTCAGTTTTTTTCTTTTTTTGAAGCGTAACATTTTTGAGCTATAATAAATAATAATTAACTCAAGGACTTTTTAATGATGTAAATTAATTAATCAATTGCCACTTTAAATTTTAGTATGTATTAAGCATTAACCCTAAAGTGCAAATTTTTTTATGACACAAACGCAAGAGTGAGTATACAATTGTTGTGAAAAACAAAATTTTATAAATTTTTTTCTATAGAACTTAAAAAAAAACTAAAAAAAAAATTACAATGGATAGTGGAATAAAAAAGTACCTACTTACTTAGGTAAGTCTTTTCGTGTATATTGTAGTCGACAATCCGTTAAGCCAAAAGATCAAATTAATTGCATAAGAGAATCAGCGTGAAAAACCATTATTATTTAGTATGTACCTACTGTACAGTGAAACTTCGATTAACGATCAGACGGAAGAATTATTTTTAAAGGATCATACGAAAAAATTACTAATATAAAATCTATTCACGATGTTGCTCTGTCATGAAATGAAGTGCAAAATAAATACTTTATACTGTTTATAACGCTTCTTCCATTACATCATAAGAGATTTCGTGACTGATATGTATGATAGAATTGTACTTGTAAGGATTTAGTTTTATTAACAGAAGAAAAATCTTTAGTGCATTGTTTACCATACCATATAAATGACATTTATTCAAATTAAAAGAGCTATGTATAACTTCTAAACCACCATTGAAAGTATAACCTATTTAAAAAAAAGAAGAAAGCAGGTCAAATTCCATTAACTAGCTAACGAAAATAAATTATCATAAATTTAACTTTTGCTGAATAATTGATGAAGATTATCTGGAAAAAAAAATTTTAAAACAATCAAATGGAACTTCGTAAAAGCTCTATAAAGATATTTCCTTTTCAGCATTTTGGCTTAACTCTGCAGTAAAAAAAAATACCAATGTACACATCTATCACTGTGACACATCAATATAAATTCTCATGTTTGTATATACTTATACATAAGTATATGTAGGTTTTAGGTGTATAAGTATAACATATATTTATAGCTAGGTAAAAATGAACAATCCAAAATCCATCAAATACTCCCTTTCTAATCTTTTCCAGGCAAACGGGCGAGGAACATTTTTACATAACTCAATAAAAAATAGTTGAACAAATTCTGTAATCGTATTACAAACTGACCCTTTTCTCGTTTCTTTCTCCATCGAACAAATAAAACTATTTTTCCTTTTCCTTTGATTACGATTTTTGTGACAGTTCCTAGTTTTTATCACTGGAAAAAAATAAAGAAATCGTGTCTTTATGGCTCGTAAACATGTCATCTCAAAATGTCTCGTATTGTTCCTTGTTCACCTACTTTGAATTTATTAGCATTGTGCCTAAGGGTTTTTTTTCTTTTACTATATGTATGTGTAGTGGGTGGGAAAAAGAAAAAACATTTCTTTTCTGGGCGATATGTGGTGAAATTTGATTTCGTTCTTTTATATTTTTCTTTTTGCCTTGTTGATTTATTTCCATTGGAGACATCACTTGACATTTTTCTTACACACACATATGTATATTGGTCCATATATGGATTTGTATGCGTGTTCCAGTGTTTGTAGATGTATTTGTTTTGTTCATTTATATATGGGTGGGTATAGAATAGCCCAGTAGAGGGTTACATTACGCACGAAAAGGTCAAATTGTTCTTTCTTTTCGTGTTAAAATTTTTGGATGGTTCACTGAGACATGAGGGTCAGATCAGACCATAAACACTCTATTACAGTGAATGGAAAAGATATCAATGTCGACGACACTTTTATTTACTTCGAAATTTGTTTTTTATATTGATAGAAAAAGTGTTTGGGTTTTTTTTTTGTTACCAGTAGATATTATTGTGCTTTTCAAGGATTTTAAATATAAACATAGACTTTGGTTTTTATATATATAAAGATTTAAAAGATCTGATTTCTTTTTTGTGAACGTTGCAAAAGTACGATTTGTTTTAGAAAATACTGTTGAGGAAAGGTTATTATTGATGTTCGAATTTTTTATTCGAACAAGGTAAAATGCAAAATTATTTTATTTATTCCTTTCTTAATTAATTAAAATATTTCTTAAGTGATTTAAAGTTTTATGTCATTTCAATGATTGATTTCAGTAATTTTATTAACTTCGCCGATTTCAATTATTAAATTATTTCATTGATTTTAATGATAAAAATATTTAATCCATTAAAATAATTTTAACTTCTCAGTGATTTTATTGAACCAATTATTTCAATGTAATTTTAAACTAGAAATTAAATTCGTTAAAATGGTATTTATGGTATGGTATTTTTAATATACGTATGTATTCATTATTCCTAAATTTCCCAAACTCAAAGTCTGAATAAACTTTTAATTAAGATAATACTCAAATTATATTCTTAAGCTCAGAGCGAGAATTTCAAAAATAATTTACTTTTATGCCAATACGAAAATCGATTTTCACTTAACACTTGACAAATTTGACAGAATAGAGCCATCAACGTACTTTTCATGTTTCATATTACTAATCTATGGATCACAAAAGCTTCAATTTGAAACAAACTAAGATAAAATACACGATTTCATCATTTACGCATTCGATTACATGGGGATTAAATAAATTCAATAATATTTAGAGAACATTTCTTCTGAAATTTATGGTAACGCTATAGATATATGTATATATGTATGTAGATGTACAATATACATAATACCTACACTACATACATAACTATATAATATTATGACACATTCATTGCGGTAGGGAAATTCACGTTATATAAGATATTTCGGTTAAAGTGTTTTGAATGTCAAGTTGTCACTTATTATGTTAAAATAATGGAAAATGAAACCAAAAGTTTTGCTATAAGTGAATGTGGTGAAAATATTTTGACGTTTTATGTAGAAAGGAAAGCATTTTTTTTTATGTTCGAAAAAAGAAAAAAAACCATAAATCAAATAAATTGTAGGTACAGTACATGTACGGAGATGTAGTAAATCTTGTTATATTATATTCAATAATTCAAAAAAAACTTGTCAAACGAATTTCCTCCAAGTCAAAGATTATCGTTGATATTTCAAGAAAATGCCATTATTTACAGAGCAAAAATGTTTATCCCCTTTTTAAAATATTTTTTTTTATATTCTACAACTCTACATAATTTTTAGATTTTTTTTTTCATCTTGAGGATGTAAGTGTAATATCGATCTTATAACTTGTATTATAAAATTCGAATTAAATATTTGGAGCAATATGAGTACCTTTAATGCCTGAATACTTCGCCACTGTCATTTATTAATTTATTCAAATTTTCATTATCTAATTATTCTAAAATCAAGCCTTAATGGGAAAATGTTCCAGATGAGACTTTTAGTAGGATCCAAATGAATGCTTTTTGTTCAAAGGATAAAACTACCTTCAACCTCACATATAATTATAATTTAAAAGTGTTATGCATTCATTTGTGTATTATATTATGTATGTACGTACATACCTGAATGTTATGAGTTTAAAATTGTATGTATGTACTGTACTGTATATGTACATGCGAGATAAATTCGACCCACTTGAACCGTAATGTAGCTTTTATTTTGCTATACATTACAAACAGAAGGCAAAAACACCAAACACAACTTATACACAAACAACTTTTGGCGCTCTCTCTGCTTATTAAATTAGTTTCATTTATTCCATGATGTATGTAGATTATGTAATAAAATGCTAAAACTCCGTACAGCATTTTGCCGCATTCACCTAATTTAAGGGATATTCGTACCTGCACCATATCCAGTTCATAGAACTTAAACGAATTTTAAGTGTAAGTTGTGTGCTAAATCGAAAATTTTAACCGAAGCAATTTCCTTTCAGTAAACATAAAATTTTACAAGTATGAAATAGCGTCCGTTTGTTGTCTGACCAGTGACCACATATAGTTTTACATTTAGGATTATTTCCCATTTAGTCGACAATGATTTTCAAATGATAAAATCCAATAAAATACGGAAAATTGTTAAAATTATTATGGACGCATATATCATCATGCAGTTTGTAATTCCATGAGGAACGTATAATCTCCCATATCATCAAGTTCATGGATTTAATCGTAACATATTATTTTATTTTAAATTACATAGGATAGAAGTTACTCCATCATACACGTATGATTATGGGAGGGGATTTAATGTTTTGAGGGAGAATCTGAACGATCCGCCTCTAGGTCAAACATTCACTCGACAAATAACCTAAATGGTTTTCTGTGAAATGTTCGCTTCACAAAAAAAAAAGAAGAAAACTGTATGAGAAACTTTGCCCAGACCGGGATTTGAACTCAAACTTTTCGCATGGTACCATGAGTAGTACTAATGACCCATCGTTTCAATTATAAATAAACGAAGCTATATACATACATACATATATTCCAAATCGAATTTTTTTTTGTTTTGGAAAACTTCTTAATTCTAGCCCAAAAAAAACCAGGCTTAACATTTTTCCGATAGCAAGAAAAAAAGTCATCCAGAAAAATGTTTTTAAAATAGACATGACATGAGAAAAAATGTACATTTTCTGCGATACCACAGTAGCTGATTAATATTATGGTTCTGCCCACGATTCTATATAATATTGGGGTACATCTACATCTACATCTACCAACTACATATGTATGTATATGTACGCACATTGTTAAGATGGATTATGTGTATAAACGATATTATATACCCCTGCCGGGGGTCGGAAAAATATGTAATGATCCACCATATGTACGTACATACTATATAATGAAAATCTTTAATACGAGCATTATATTTATGTTTGCAGTGTACAAGAAAGCGTACAAAAAAAGCTCATAAAATAACTGAAATGGATTCATAAGGGACCAACAGGAAAAACCAGCTTTATATATAATGTAAAATGAAAAAGAATCGTTAGTTGAAAAATATTTGTCGGTTTGACTAAATAATATTATTTAAGTATTTTATGTTCATGTAGTTTTTGTGAATGATATTCAATTCATATCAAATATCAAACAATCCTTTAAAGATTATTTATTATTAGGTAAGTAGGTACCTATAGACAATTTTTTATTGTAGGTATTTATACACACCATGAACTGTTAAAACAACCGCCTATGTATATTAAAGTTTTTTTGTTGTTTTTTTTTAGCCCCTTTCAAGTAGAAATTACATTTACTTTAAAGTTTATATCACGCGTCATCAAAGCTTTTAATGCTTTTCATACCTACATAGTCTATCAAAATTTAATCTCAACTGTTTTAAGTTCGCAAATCACCTTAGGCTTATAGAGAGAGGGAGGACTCCTCCTATCTGTAAACCTTTGTAATGTTATTAATTATGGTGTCACTTGGTTCATTAATTTTTGTGAAAATAATAATCAACAGATACGTTTTCCCGAGCATTTCTTCGGTCAAATATTATATCATGTAGAATTACTGAAAAGCCGGAGATGTTCAGAGATGGTGTATAGATTAAACTATTAATCTCATCATGATGAAATTTTGTTTTAAGCATGGTAAATAATGATTATAAGATGATGGAATTAAAGAATGTTGTTTAACGTATTATTTTAGATATAAGAAATAGAAAGTACCTAGTTAGTGTTGAAGAAATAATTTGGCAAAAGACATTGCTATACCCCTATAATGTTAATCAAAGGGTATTCTAACTTTGGTACGGAGTTTGTAAGCTTCTTAATACTCATCGTAGAAAAAACATTTCAACACCATTGTCTTTTTTGTGAAATTCTATACAAGTCGAAATATGCATGTCCGTCCGTCCGTCTGTCGGTGATCAAGATTCCGGCCAAACGGCTGAAGCTAGAAAACTGAAATTTTGACAGTTTATTATGTAGTCCAAGAGTATGATCCCTATTAGAGCAAATCGGACAAAAAATAGGGGAGGCTGTGGTACAGTGTTAACCTAATTTTGATATAAACCATTCGTTTACTCGAAAATGAATATGACAACAATTATAGAGAATACAAAAATGAAGATTTCTTTCATAGACCAAAAAGTTGTACGACCTAGCGTTATGGCGCTGCAATCAATTTTATTGAATTTCTAGGTTTTTTAATCATTTACTAGAAAACTATTTAGATTACAGAAAACATGAATATGACGAAAATGATAAAAAATAAAAAAATGAAGATTTCATTCATAGACTAAAAAGTTCCACGAAATACCGTTATTGCAGCGCCAATCATAAAATTCTAGGGTTTTTAATTATTTGTATTCAATTTACCCAATTATATTTATTGTACAGACAAAATAGACACGTACAAAGTTGTAAATAATAAACATATACCCGTATGAGTAATATTTACTAGTTTTTAGAAGCGGATTATTTGGATTTCATCTTAATTAATGTAAATAGAGGGCGGGCGCCCCAAAACGCCGGAATGAATTCTACCTTAAATATAGTAGATCCTCTATCTAAAATTGAAAACCAATTACGTTTCAGTTTAGTGAAACTTCCTATGGTAGTGTAGTAACCACCAAGCCCCAACATCAAATATAGAGATGGTGACCTGCAATGCAAAATGGACAAGCACTAAAAAAGGGATGTCTAATTGGTCCAAACTAAGGGCCTGCTAATACGAACTTGTTAGCGAGTCCGTCCTTAACACTAACTAACTAATACCACATTCCGCTTTGGACGTCTGGATATCTATGAAAAATGGAACCACGTTCGTGAATTTTCTCGAATAATTCAATTAACTTTCCACGGATAATTTTCTGCCCCAACTCCACAATACTGAATTTTAATATGTCTGTGAATTTTCTCAGACAAATTCTAGAATTAACATAAAAACGTTTACAGATCTAATCGTTTTTCTTCTCTAGTTTTTTGTGTAAGCTTCATTCTATTGTTTAAAAATTCAACAAAATTAAATTTTCATGAAAATTGTCTTTAATTTTGGTATACATACCACCGCACATAAAGTAAAACGTTACACAAGTTACGTTATACAATCATAAAAATATATTGTATGCAAAAGCTTCGGAAACTTTTAAAAATGTTTTATCAAATAACAGTACAGTACATACATACATACACGAGTCTATCATGATGGGTAATGCATAATAATCATTAATCAAAATAAACACAATCAAGTAGAGAACGATGTTGTTATACGATATGACTTGTCTGCCAAATTTCCTTTCGTCAGATTATAGAGCTTTACTTGGTTGGTAATATATATGTATGTATATATGTAGGTATTAAGCAACCTTCTGAGAAAATTCTAAGAAAATAATGAACAATTTTAATCTGTAAGCAATTTAATAAACCATGTTTTGATATTATGTAGAAGTATATTTTAACGTTAGATTTGTAATAATAAAGCTTAAAGCGGACTGTTGTGTAAATAGACTAATTATAAGCTTATACTGAGAAAAGTCTTTGAAATTGATTCTTCTACTACATATAAGCTTTTCCGTTTTCAACATTAAAATTTTCGTTTTGTACTGTTAAACATTTTAATCACTAAAATCAATCTTCAGTTGTTTGGTCTAGGACTCTAGGTGAAAAGAGCCGCTAGGAAGCTCTTTGTGGCATTCATTTTTGTTTGTTAATGGCATACATAATTTATACCTAGTGCTAGTAGATATATTAGTACTATTACTACTTTTACATTTATAGTACATACTTGATTAATAATCTGCTACATTCAAGAATTTAAATGAACAAGATTTGAGCTGATGAAAATCGTTCTTTTGATGATTTCAGAGGAAATATTCGTTCATATATTCATTAGATAATGGCAAAGTACTTTATAATCTTTGTTTAACTAATGTTATATAAGTATGTACATTCATATACATAAAGTATGTAAACGAAAATTTACTCTACTTTATATCCATTAACAATTCAATATTAAGTAAATATTATTTCAATTTTCAATTATTGTTTTCAACATTAAAATTTCGTTCATTAATGTGCTAACACTCGTATAATTATTTTTGCCTGAAAATATTTGACTTTTAATTTTGATCAATATTAAAATATTAATATAATGTAACTTGAATATTATTCGAATAGATTTATTTTAATTAGTAGATATAACGCAGTTCAATAACGGGCAATTTTTTTTAAAAAAAAGCCATATTGAGATAATTGACTTTTAACGTTCAAATATTTTCCATTTTTTTTTGTTTCCCACGATATTCCCACAATATTTTTTTCTTAATTTTTGTTAAATATTGTATATTTTGCTAAAGAATTTTAATTAAAAAATAACGAAAAATATCATAAAATCAACATTTTTTAACCCTTGTGTGGACACTTGGCTCACCGGTGAGATTTTATGTGTTTCAATTGGCCTAGGAGCCACATCTTTAACGTTATCAGATTGGGTGTCGGTGACATCTCCTAAATATATATTTTGAGTGTTTTTGCCAAATCTAACATTTTTAGAGGTATTAGAAATACCAGTAAATAGGCCGTGAATTACTTTACC
>JANSTT010004437.1:0-30311 GCA_026745375.1 Platyura marginata
AATGACGAAAAAAAATGTTTAATACGAGAAAAAAAAAATTCTCGGATCAGGAGTTCATAAGTTGCAGCAGGTAACTCGACCCAGAGATGGCGCTGCATGTACCGTTTTGAAATTTGATTATTGAAAATCCTTATTTTTTAAGATATTTTCATGAAAATTGGTATTTAAGGGTTTTGAAGTACGGCCGTTCTAATGGCGTCATCAGTTTTTCGCTGTCGATGCATCTTGTTGATCTTAACCTGAAATTTCCTCTTTTTTTTAAATCGATTTTTCTTCTTATTTATCGAGATATTTTCATGAATAGGGTACACATGAAGAGGTAATGAAGAGATGGATGATTCTTGTAAATCTTTACCTGAAATGAATGCATATAAAACAGACGAATTTTTAAGTTTTTCCCATTTAATAGAAAGTATTTTTTGTTTGTTTTATTTACATATCATTAACATTAATTGTTTATTGTTTCATTATTCCTGGGCACCTACTTACAGCACATATCTTTTCGATTTTGTCCTAGGTTCCTTCGAATTCCATGCATTGTAAATGAAATCTCAAAATATAATGGGGACTTAGAAAAAATATTAAAGTTCAAAACGATTATATGCAGCGCCATCTCTGCGTTGGGTTACCTGCCAGGCGGTTATGAACAAAAACATTTTTTTTTATATTTTTATTCCGAAAATATTAAAAACAAATTTTAATCCGTAAACAGAAATATATTTCGTAAAAATATAAACATTTTGCAATTTGATTTATTTTTTTGTTTTGTATATAATTATAACCTAAACATAACATTAATATAAAAATATATTAAAATTAAATAGCACGTAAATAAAAAAAAAAAAAAAAAATAAACAAACAAACAAAAAATAATAATTTAATTTATTTTACATATTGGGTTTATTTAAACATTAAATAAACAAAATATAACATTTAAAGAATTTTCCTAGTAGGAACAGTAATTATTTATTATTATTAATCATTATATAAATTGAAAATATGTATGTATGTATATGTATGTATGTGTATTATGAATTTTGTATGTGTATGTGTATGTATTGCATATGTGGTGTTTGCGTGTGAGTAAATGCGTATGTGGTGTATTCGTATTTTTATTTTTATTTATTTATTTTTTTTTTCTTCTCTGTCTCCCTATTTATAACAAATTTATTTTCTTCGAAGATAGTTCATGTAATAAAAAAAAAAAAAAACTACATTTATAAAGAGATCAATAAAACCTGAATTAATTTCTCCAATTTCATTAATATTAAGATTTTGGATTAGTTCTTGCACTTTTCTTTGGCAATTTTTAAGTTAATGTTTTTTTTTTTTCCTTCTTCTTTTTTACAATTTTTACCTTCGAATTTGCAATAAATTTCTCATCCTACAAACTCATTTTTCTATACAATTAATTTTTAAATAAATAAAAATAATTTATAGTTTTACAATAATAAAAATAAAAAATTCTTAATATAACATTTATTATTATTAATATTATTATTTAATCTGGGAATATTAACTGGATTTTTATTTTTATATATTTTTTTTTTTTATTTTTTGCATTGTTAAGTACATAAACTTTTGTCGTGGTTTTGTAAATTTTGCATTTTATTTTTACATCAACAACAATAGCATAAATATAGGAGAATTATTTTTATCGGTTTTCTTTCTCTTTTGTTTTGTTTTGTTTTTTTTTTTTTTTTTAATTTTCTTTTTTAAGTATATATTTTTTATATAGTAGCGTATCAATGATGGGGATTAAGTATGTATATACTATACAAAGAAAATGTATGTATGTATGTATGTGTATGTGTGTGTGTGTTTGCTTAAAGACTAATTTTACTTAAGATCACGTCAAACTTAATTTATAATAATACTTCGAGTAGTTTTAAAATTAAAAAAAAATTAATATGGCTATGTACATTGTGTTAATAAACTTATGAATTATTTTATAAAAAATTTTTAGTAAACATTTTTAGGAGAGTTTTGTTCATGGATTTTGTTTTTTGTTTTTTTTTTGTTTTTTTTTTGTTTTTTTACAGACAGAGATTCGAAATAATTTTTGTTTTTTTTTTTCAATCAAATGAGATTTTTTTTTTTGGCCGCCAAATAAAGCCAAATGACAAAATTATATTTTCCTCAATATACACACACAGTTTGAGTAAAAAATAGTACGGTGCATGATGCATTACTGCATTAAAAAAAAAAAAAAAAAATGCGTACACAAAAGTTTCTGACCGGTTCTAGGGTGTAGTGTTCATCGCAATATAAATGCAATGGCAATTGTTCATTGTTACCATTTCGGCATTATGACTCACATGACAATTCATTGGAATACTCCAATTATAAAGGGAAAAAAGCCCAAAACGTTTATTTTTTTATAATTTTGCTCCGAATGATGAAAATTGTGAAGTTTATGATGGAAAACTAATATAATTGACGAACGACATTATTTTTATAAGAGAAATCAACAAATGGTTCCAGGAATTAACAAATTCATTACGAAAAATTAAAATGCCGGCAAAAACTTGTGAATTCACTACAAAAGAAGAAGCTTTATGGTAAAAATATGAACAAATAATAGGGAATGGGATCGCCCTCCATTAGAGCATTTCCTGTGACTGATGCTACAAACGTTTAATTATTTTGTTGGTGGTGAGCTGGAGCGCTGGTACTCATTGATAATAACTCTACTTGTATAAAATAAAATTTTAAACTTTAGATTCCATAGATATTCGGAAAAGTGAGATGAGGTCGTGATGATGACGAAGTTTGAACACCTTTGCACTGGCTAAAATACCTTGGCGCAACGTAGCCGCCACCACAACTCATTGAAGGAACTAAAAACCAAATTGCGCATTACTAAATCCGTGTATCGTAAGCGTTGAATTGCTAGGGTGGTAGGAAAATGTATTCTTTGCGAGCCGAACATCTTAAACACGAACATCGCTTCCAAATGACTATAGTACGCGGGCATGTTAAAAATAATATGGCGTCATTGTGGTTTTTGGGCTTACACTATAAAATCTTCTATTGAATGCTTTATAAGAAATTATAAAAAGTCGGTTTATTAATCAAGCTGATTAACTAATTTGTATTACTATTGTAGATTAAGCACTTTGATATTTAAGACTTCGTATCGGAAATAACCTTTTTCGATTAAACCCATTTGATCGATTTATATTATATGTAAATACAAAACAAAAATTTAATACAATTAATAATTAAAAATTGGAGTTACTATTTATGTAAATGCAAAAATAGTTTTAAAAAAAAAAAAAATGTTGATGCAAAATAATGATGTAAGTTGTTATAGCACTGCAGAGAGAGATTAGTATTAAATAAAAATATAAATAATTACATAATTAAATGAATTTACAAATGTGCGTAGATTTTCATACAGACATGGCGGCATATTTATTGATGAATTTATTTTTTTATTATTTTTTTTTTTTTTTTTACACTTTTTGAACACAAATTTTAATATTTTTATTATCGTGATTTATATTTCTTGTAAAATACTGTTAAACTGTGAATACGGGCATAATATTCAACGACATCTTATAAAATCAATGGAATTTTTTATTTTTTTTTATTTTTTTTTATTTTTACTGAAATGATTCCTACAAATTTTTTTTTTAGGTCAGTGTCATATTGTCTCTATGTTGTGAGAATTTAATTCTATATGCTCGGAATTTTGAAATAAGAAAACAACTGCAGACTTATACGTCTTGTAGCACACATAATAAAATATCTTATTCAAATATAAATATGCAAATTTCTTTAAAAAAAAAAATATTATATGCCCAATTGGCCAATGACGACTGCATACAAAATTAATTCCATTGATTTTTCTAATTCGTTGGCATTACTATAATATTATTATTATTATTAGAGCAATTTAGATGGAACGTTTGTAATCTTAATTTTTATCAACAATTATAATAAAAATTGTTAATTTAAATAGAAGTAGTTTAAAAATCTTTTCTTTTTCTTTTCTTTTTTTTTTTTTATGTGGGTCCCCGAATTCGAGTACATACTACATGATTTAGTTACATATCTGGAAATATAATTTCTCTTTAGAGATTTTTTTTTTTTTTATTAAGAAATGTAGAAATTTGTTTGGCATACCTTACCTATCTAGCAAATTAAATTCCAAATCAGTGAATTGGCGGCGGCGTTCGACCACTGTGTTTTTGAACTAAAAACGTTTTTGGTACATGTTTACTCAGATAGTTCGGTTTTTTCGTTTTCTTTCGATGTCGCCTAAAGATCTGTGGTTTTGTTACCGCAGATGTTACTGCGGCCAGATCACAGCCAGTTTCTGTTTTCCAATTTGGCAACTTAACACCTAACCTTGAACACTCATGGGCATATGCTGAAAAGCTATCACAGTAACATTTTCCCGTCGAACATTCACACATATCCTTTTTGCATGATTCAAAATAATTGAATGGATTCAATCGACTTCCACAGTCTTCAAATACTTCGGACTCCTTTAGTGGTTTGCAAAATTGCAATGCCTTCTTGAAACGGCATATTGGCGTTTTTGCCAAGTTTTCATGTTTTCTGGCACATGATTTGAGACCGCCAACCTGCCATGAGTTTGCAAAACGCCACACTTCGTCATCGGAAAAATTTATACCCCGTCTCGATGTTAAATCATCACGCCATATGCTATTGTAGTTGCCACATAAACCACACAATTTATTTTTGTACAATGCCGGTGCATGAACTTGCAGGAAATTGTTACCATCCCATAAAAGCTTTATGCCAATATCGGTTGAAACGACGATACCTTCGTGAGTAGTTTCGATGTCCAGCAATGAACCCATATGATATGGTGGAGTCACTTTGGTTCCATTAACTTTGACTCTTAGCTTTTGACCTAAATTCACTTTAATTCCGCCAACTTTGAGTGTAACCGTTTTTGTCCAGGCTGATGTTTTGGTGCCACGTCCATCGTTCGTTACACGAATGGAAAACGAATGATTATAGCAATCGGCAGTTAATTGATATTTGCATGAACCTTGGAAGCTAAAGAATTTCCCGTCAAAAGTTTTGTAGTGAGGATCACCAAAAACTGTACATATACCGGCACCTGACCACACACAAAAAAAAAAAATTTAGATATTTTCCCTCAAAGATCATAAACAAAATATTAAATTACTTTCTTCACATTTGGAACAACATTGTCCAGCTGGTGTTATCAAATTTTCATTTGGTCGACATTTTGGTTTTGGACATTTTGTTTGGGCACACCGAATTTCACCCGAATGACATCTGCATGATCTGCATGGACCTAAGTTCCATGTTTCATTATTCTGAAAAAGAAGAAAAATGATTTATTTGAAAATCGTTCAAAAAGTACAAAAATTTACCTGATAAATTTTACCATCCACAGAACATGTAGATCTCACCTCAGCAATTGGCGGACAATGTGGACAACAGTCTCCCGGTGTTGTTTTCTGAAATTCAGGCGCACATTCAAGCACCGCACATGTATTTCGTCTACAAATTGATGTACCATTTACACAAGTACATGTGGAACAATGGTCAGGACTAAATTTCTTTCCATCCGCATGAAATCCTTTACCAAGAATACATTTGCCAGGATAAGTTGTAATTAAACGTTTTTCACTGCACTTTGGACAACATTCGCCCGGTGTTCGAATTTGCTTTGATGGAGGACACTGCAATATTGGACAAGCTTTTTTAATGCATGTCAGACGCTTGTTTGAGCATGAACATTTTAAACATGGATCTTCACTGAGCGTTACCTCGCGACCATCATGTACAATTTGTCCATTTAGATAGCAACCTGTAAATGAATAGAAAATAATGTTAAAACAAATATGTTTTCGAAGATTTTTATTAATAATTGGGCAAGTATTGCAAATTGAATAAAGATAGAAAAGAGAAGAGCACCGCCACTGTTAATGCATTGCATGCAAATACATAAGTATGTTGGTACTTGTTATTAAAAGATGCCACAGAAGAAAACAAAATTAAGCAACGAAAAAAATATTTAGACGCAAGTATATAGGTACATATATATGATGACAACACTATAACACAGGTATGCACTTTTACTGGAATTATAAGCTGATTTATGGCCCACTAAAAAAAAATAGCACGCATATGTTGTAGAGTATAACAGAATTTTTAATTGGAAACTTAAAATTACACCACAGCAATTAAAAGAGAAGAAATAAACAGACAAATACTTTCCAGATTATTATCGGTCAATATAATAAAAAATTAACAAAAAAAAAAAAAAGATTCCAAAAATATAAACGATGAACAAACGTATTCGCCAAAAAATGTACTAAAAGGAAGGTAGGTATTTCTTTATATTAATTTATAAAAATAAAAAAAAGTCACGACAACAACAACAAAATAACAAGGCCCTCAAAATCGGAATATCTAAATCTAATCTAATCGTAACAAATATTTGAGAAGAAACGCATCTGGCGTGATTGACCCAGTTAAATAGAGACAAATGGTATTTCGTCATTACCAACTTTTACAAAATTTATGTTAGTTACGATTTACGATACTCCGTTATTGTAGGTAGTTACTAATAAAAATTGTTTGACACTACTTGAAGATTAGATAGGCAACCCTTTCCACAAATATTGATTTATATTATCTCATTATTGTATGATATCAGTATTGGTTCCCGCCCAATACATCTGAACATCATCCGCAATGAAGGCATCAGACAAATCAATAATAAAAAAAACTGAATAAAAGAGGACCTATTATCGTACCTGGAGGATCTTTTGCTGCTACTGTAAAGAAGTTCGAGAAGGTCTTATCAAATATATGACCGTTAGGGGCTGTTTTAAAAAATCTAAATAGTTGGTACTTATTTTGAACAGACTAGACTAGACGCACTAGCAGTAAAAAGACAATTTGTTATCTTATGTTAAAAGAAATAAAAACGGATCATGGTGAGTGTCCAGAAATCCAGAAAACTTAATTTTATATAATAATTCCACTTTCAGGGTATTCACAGGATGATTTTACTGTCATCAACCAAGAAATAGGCTGTACAAGCAAACACTTATAAGAGATGGGGTCCAAAAATACACCTAATTTACTTAAATAACTGTGGGTCATCATATAATGGCCATAATATTCACAATGAAGAAGCGCATGCGTTCTACAATTGGTATTTCTTTAAAAATAAACTGTAAAAATAGATAGTTTTAAAATTTATTTATAAAGAGACGTATTTTTTATTCCCAAAAAGGATCAATTTGAAAAGAAAAAAAAAATCATTGGAAACTTTAAGTGGAAGAGTATTATCCTTTTATTTTTGATAAAAATATTTGAAGAATACTAAACTTATATAATTAACTCTTCTCTCATTATCTATCAAGGATAGAAAAAAATATGGAATTAAAGACTGAAATGACAAATTTATAAAAACAAATACATCTCCAACTGTATCAATACAAATTCTCCAACAAAATCGAAATTTTCCCATCACGCCCACATAACTTTTATTAATATGGAAAATGGAAAATGATAGAACATAGATTTCTACGCGTTTGTAGTACTAAAAATCTGGTACTTCTTTTTCGTATTCGCCATTTCGCCATTATATAAAAAAAAAATCAATTATTTTTGTTCAGAGTGTTGTTGAGTACAAATATTGATATAGGACAAATCCTTTTTTACTTGTCCAGCAGTTGAAATATTTTCATTTAGTTTTTTTCTTGTAGTGAATGTAAATGGTAATGTGCATTGGTGCGTCTGGTCAATCTAAAGCTAAAGTATATTTATATGAATAATCAATAAATGTGTTTTATCAATCTAAATAGGAAAATTTATGTGAACCCAAATAATTTGCTGCTTCGCATATAAAAAAAAAATCTATTCAAATCAAATTCATACAAAAAAGGTTTTATTTGAAATTGTGATTAGTTTCTCATATGATGGTCCATCATAATATTAAAGTAATATTTTATTTGGTGTCAAAATGAGTGAATATTTAACAAAAATATTGGGTGCGCCAATTACAATCAGTGAATTAAATCAATTGAATAAAAGTGTTAAACCTGGCACCGATTTTACCAGAAACTGTATCTACATCCGGTGCCGAAACCGTAAAACAAGATCTTCAAAATACCGCTCTGCTACTTATACAAAAAGCCCATCTGCAAGAGTCACCAAATTGTTTTTTAACACTCGAAACAACCAGCACATCTCATTATTTAAGACACACATCTTTTCATATAGAAAGATCAATAGCATCTACATTACCAATATGTACAGAAATTTCGTCTCTACAATGCATAACCACTCAATCACCATTCCACCGGCCGTTGGTCAGTGACGATGAACTAATACATAATTCGTATAATAAGGAGAAAACAAAAAGTCATGTCTGCTTAATGGCATCGAATGGTTCTACAAATAATGAACAAATTTATTGTGGACCTGTTCGAGATGATGTCAAAAATAATCAACAGGAATTCTTATCATTATCGCTATCGCCACCATTAAATCGAAGACGAGAGATGCCAGCACTACGTGGACCATTTCTTAGTTTGTTAGTATCATACCAAACGTAAATAATTTTTTTTTAGTTGTCATAATTAGAGATATAAATGAAATAATCGTTCTAAATGATAATTAGTTTTCCCTCCTAGTTATGCATAACTCAGTGAGGATGGACTTTTGTTACTGATAAAAATATGACTTATTTCTATGGTTGTCTTTATAATCCCCTGAATAGTAATTTTGTATTGATAATTGTTTCGTTTGTTTTTCACAAAATAATTATATAGCAATGGTTCGAAGTGGATTTTGCTTAATTTGAATACAGCCAAAAAAAACCTACGGTCAAGTCTCTAGCTCAATGCGTTTTTGAGTTATCATGTGTACAAGCGAGCGATATTTACTACCAAATTATTTTTTTAAATTTATTTTTACGATTTAAAATGTTCAAAAAGTAGTGAAATCACAAAAATTCACAATTTTCAAAATTTGTGTATGTAATTTATTTATTTGGTAGCAATGTTTTAGAAAAATTTCGACCCACTGACTTTTTCGGTGAAAGTGTCATAATGATCTTTTTTTTTTTTTTTAATCACTGTCTATCACTATTTTTTAAATCATTTTAAAGTAATTTCGACAAAAATAGAATATAATAGCAATTAAAAAAATTCTGTGTACACAAGTGTAGGTACAACTTGAAATTTGTAATTATTTTTATCTTCGTCATCTTATTAACAAAATCCATAGAACTAGAACTTTGTTATTTTGAATTTGAATTAGTAAAATACATAATGTTGTTCTTTAGTTGAATGGTGTGTAAGTAAGTAGTTCATAAAATAGGGTGGCACTTGAGGCATATAAAAATATATATATGTATAAAAAAAACATCGAAATTACTAACTTTAAGACAACATCTTTCGAAACCTAAACTTTTTGACAATTCCCTAATACTTAGGCAGAATATTTTTCCTTTTATTGCAATTACTGTAAAGTGTCTGGTTCATTGCATTTATGAGTAATAAAAGATTAAACACCTTCTCCACATAAGCCAAATCAGTGATTCAAATTTTAGAATCCCGGTCTCAAAAATATTTACCAAGAGTATTTTATGTAATACAAATTTGCGCCATCATTAGAATTATTTGTCAAAGATTTCTGGTTGACGTGGAAGCAGGTGGCTCAGATTTCACTATTAAAACAGTACATTAAATAGGTATACTCTCTAATAATTACGAAATGTGCGGTTAACTAACATTCAATCTATAATGAAGAATGAATTAATTAATATTTAACGTCTATGTATGTCTCCTCCTACTATAAAACCACAGGTCAAATATTTTACTCATAATTACTAATAATTGTTTTCTTCTACTAACCTCTACTATTGAGATTCCATTAAATAAAGAAGAAAAACAAAAATTCCATAAAATTACATAAATTGCTCCATCCTATTACACACAAACCAATACACTACACACAGTAAAATGGATAAATTATGAAATCATTGTCCGAACTCTGTGCAAAGATGCGAACTTTTTAGTGTCTAAAAATACCAACATTTGCAAAGCTATAGTGGAAGTAGATCTATTAAAAGAATCACACTACTGTCTTTATTATAACATTTTAGTAAAATTGAAATTTTTGTGTGAAAATGATTGAAATAAAACGGTGTGATCGATTCAGTGCATAATTAAATAGAAAATTAAGTTTAATAACAATTATTCGGAAAAAGACTACAAAATATATAGATTTTCAATGATTTAGTATAATTTACAAATGGAAAAAAGACTGATGAACAAATTGTCACCATCATCTACATCATCATCATCAGCTATAGTTCAAAATAACTTTCTTACGTATATCTTAAATGCTAAAAGTCAATGTGAATATCAACATAATAATAATAATAATAATGCTAAACAAAAATCGAATGAAAACATAAATGTAGATGTTACAAGTAGTAGTAGTAGTAGTAGTAGTAGTAGTAGTAGTAGTAGTAGTAGTAGTAGTTCATCATACAATTTCGATAATTTTGTAGTTCATCAAAAATTGACAAATAATGAAGATGAATTGGTATTGAGAACAAATCCAATTATCAATTTAAAACCAAAAAAAGTTCCAGGATCAAAAATAAAACATTCAAATGACGAACCAATTAAACTATCCTATTTGAATGAAATTCCACTCTATCGTCCATCAAATCTTATAAGTTCAAGATATCAAACGTTTGCTGATCATAACGATAATCAACTGAATAATATTCTTGTTACCGATGATGATACATTTAAGCATATATGTGGCTGTATGTTTTATGTTGTTGGTTTTATTACATTTTCAATTTTACTTGGACACTATTGTGGATTTCACATTGTCGAGAATAAGCATCAGACATCGAATCGAACAAAATTGACGGAAAATATTGTCGATTTAAGAGAATCGGAACCGATTTTTAAGACAATATCGGAATTTAATTTTTATCAAGAACAAGAACAGTATAAGAATAATAAATTACATAAAAATAAATCGTTTAATAGTAAAAAGGAAGGTAAAAAATTTGTACCGAAAAAACGGAAATTTCATTCGGTCGGTCCGGTATTGATGGTTGTACACAAATCACAACAAGACGAATGTGATATTGAATTGAATACGAGTACTAACGATAAAAAACCGATCGATACTATAAAAATAAATCAAAGTATTAGTGGCAGTGGCAGTAATAATGATGGACAGGATTGCTGTAGTTTAGCTGATAATTCTTATACTATGTGTGTACATTTTTTTTAAGTATTCTCTTTATGTTAAGTATTTTTTTTTTCTTTATTTTTTACTTAAAGAGCTATTGCTCACGTAAGCTATATAAGCTTTTTATTAATTTACATTTACATGGTTTATCTTAGTTTTTAATTTGATTTTTTTTTTTTTTTTTTTTATTTTAATATTTTTAAATGCAAAAGAAAATTCAGGGAAAGAGAAAGGAAAAGATTCTATAAAACACGTTCCATATGTCCTTCATTCAAATATGAAATCCCATGTTTTGGAGCCATTTTGAATAAGACTGAAATCGAAAATGGTGTCAAAAACGACAACAAAAAATGGCTGTTTCAAATTTCGTACCGTATGACTTGACATTTTACAATTTTTCTACCAAACATGCGATAAAACATGACTTATCATTAGATAAAAATATTCCAAAATAATAAAAAAAAAAATTAATAAAAATTTACCTACAAATATATTTATTCTAGATCAGAACCAAGAACGTCAATAGGATCGATAGAGGATGCATATCCAGAATCAGAAGACAGTAGCCTTTATGGTTCATATGAAGAACAAGAAGATGTTTCACAATATTGCCGAGGTGGTTATCATCCAGTCGTTATAGGAGATGTTTTTGACAATCGATATCGGGTAGTGCGAAAACTAGGTTGGGGACATTTTTCGACCGTTTGGTTATGTCGAGATATTGAGTATTGAATAGTGAACATAAATATTTAATGGTATTTATTAAAATCGTTTTTTTGTTTTTTTTGTTTTGGGTTGTTTGAATTGACAGAGCCGAAAAATATGTAGCACTAAAAGTTGTTAAAAGCGCTATACACTATACAGAAACAGCTGCAGACGAAATACGCTTATTGGAGGTAATACAGAGTGTTGAACCGACAAACAAACGTGCAGGAAAAATTGTGCGCCTTCTTAACCATTTTACAGTAAGAGGCGTTAATGGTGTGCATACATGTTTAGTATTTGAAGCGCTTGGGTGCAGTCTATACAAATTAATTGTGAAAAACAATTATCAAGGTTTAGGACAACAACAGGTTAAATCGATTATTAAACAGGTTATTATTATCATTCATAATGTACTAGAAATAGAATTTTTTAATTTTTTTGTTATTCTCTTATAGGTTTTGCAAGGCCTAGATTATTTACATACAAAGTGCCATATAATACATACGGATATTAAGCCCGAAAATATATTGCTAGTTATTGATAATGCAGCCGCAATGAATAAACAAATTGATGAGGAAATAACTAGCCTAAAAGTTCAAGGAATTGAATTTCCAGATTCTTATGGTAAACAAAAAAATTTGGTATAATTGGTAAATATATTTCATCTCATATATTTGTTATATTTTGTTTGAAGTCAGTGCTTTCGAAAAACGTTGCAACAAATCAACAACCATCAAACAAATCTATCCTAGTATATTACCTACTGCCACATCTAAGACTAATGTAAAATCAACAAACATTAACAATACATCCGAAATATCACCAACGAATTCACCATCTAGTTTTTACAAACAATACAACACCAAAGATTACGATGAGGATATTTCTAGTTTTGGTGCAACGGCCACAATTGTAAATCGATACAAAATGGAACGAACCAATTACCAGAACCATAACAATAAAATGGTAGGCTATGTTTTCATGGATCTATCTAAAAAAAAATTATATTTGTATAACGTTAAAGTCTGTCACATCGAATGTTGGTAATAAAGATTGTTCAAACAAACTGAACATTCCGTCAACACAATCGTACTCAAATGCTATAGAAACGCTCATTAACAATAGCGATATAAGGGTTAAGATTGCTGATTTGGGAAATGCTTGTTATGATGTAATAATAATTTTCACTATACACATACATACCATAAGTAGATTAGAAAAAGAAAAGAAAATTAATCATTTTCAGTATCACCATTTTACGGATGACATACAAACACGTCAATATCGCTCAATAGAGGTGATTCTTGGTGCTCCATATAATTTTACTGCAGACATCTGGAGTACCGCTTGTCTAGCTTTTGAACTATCTACTGGGGACTATCTATTTGATCCACATGGCGGAGATGATTATAGTCGAGACGAAGATCACTTAGCCCATATAATCGAATTGCTTGGTTTAATACCAACAAATTTAGTTTTTCGTGGAAAGCATGGCCTGAAATATTTTACTGGTTGTGGTATTAGAATCGGGTAATTGTATGTAATTTGTAAATAATTTTGTTTTTGTTTAAGGTCGTTTACGAAACATAACCAAATTAAAACCATGGCGCCTATACAATGTTCTAGTGGAGAAATACGAATGGGAACCAACCGAAGCTAAACAGTTTACCGAATTTTTGCATCCGATGCTCGATTTTGATTCTAACAAACGAGCAACGGCAGCTGAATGCTTAAAACATTCGTGGCTGGAATCAGTTCCAGATAATTTCTGAAAGTGCATATGTGAGTTGTTGATTGATTATTTATTATTGATTGATGTATACTACGATTATTTGATTTTATTTAAAGAATACAAAATCTGTTTCCATACATTAAACTGTTTTTATTTTGACCTTGACCGATCTGTCTGAGAAGCGCGTATCTAGGGTGAGTTCGATTCCTCCTAAGGAATTTATCATCTAGTATTGTATTGTGCTTTCTTTATTATTAAATAGTCTCAAAAGGGATTCTAAAAATATTATTTAAAAAAAAGCCGGTCGGGATACTTATCAGTAAAAGGAATGGAAGGATGGAATTCAGTTGAAAATAAAAAATAACAATGACTAATAATAAAAAAAAAAAACTTTTTTAATAGCTTTAAGCAATGCCGCCCGGTTACTAAAAATGATTAATTAATTTATTTTGACCTCATCATACAAATTGCTTTTAGGAAAATTAAATTTGACCGAGATAGGTTATATTATGGCTGTTAATTGGCTATCAAATAACAATAAAAAAAAATGGAATCCTTGCCTCGTGTATGCATGTGATTAGTTTCGGATTGTTTGTTACACAGATGATTGACTTTTTATGGCTTAATTAAAATGTTAATAGTCATACGTTGTATATCGTTTATTATGATATACATAACGATATTAGATAATATATGTAATATTGTAGCCGTATATTAAAATATTAAATTTATAGTCCCATCAGTTTTTTTATGATTTTGTTATAAAAGAAAAAGATTCAAAAAGAAAAACCAACAAGGAATAAAAGACTTTTGACAGTATGAAGACAAATACTAAATAATAAAGAAAAGGCCAATATTATACATCTACTTACAATGGATAAAATTGACAAAAGACGATACAAAATGGAGAAGAAACGATAAGAAGTCAACAAACCTGTCATAATAACATACTTAACCGGAACTTGAACTGCTAATTCTGCTCTTTATGCGAATAAAAATTAAACGAATATATCCGAATAATGTATGACAAATTTATCGACAAAAATGTGACTATAAACATTTTGGTTAACCTTTTTGTCATACTTACATATTTGTGATTTTTACCACATATTTTGTCCGAAAAAAAAAAATTTTATGACAAAAAGTTGACATTATTAAATTGTGACAATTTTCCGTGCACAACCTTATTGCCCACAAATTATGTTCTAAAAATGTGATACTTATGACCACTTTGGGACAATTTTTAGTCATTAGTTTTGTAGTGTAGTAGTGTAGGCCAACAGTACTTTATTTGTCGGTTGGTTGGTACCAATCTGTTTGACCTCCTGCACACAAATATTTATCAAAATTTTAATTTTTTATAATCTATACTTCAATCCGCTGTCAGATGGACCAACTAGACATCTTATAAGAAATATGTATGCAAGTATAAGCTAGGGTATATGTATTAGGTGTTCATCGTATAGGCTATAGGTAAACTCAGTCAGACGCAGAAAACTACTAGAACTAGACAATAAACTTGTTATAATTATTTTTACAATACGCCATATTAATGTTGTCAGACAAAAATCCATAATATTCTGGAAAAAAAAAACCAAAAATTCGAACAACAAAAACATTTTCTTATTTATGCACAAATTAAATCATTTATCAATCTTACAGAGCTATAAAATCTAAAAATGGGTTAAAAGCGTACACAAAATACAAAATATTACATAAATCCCATTAAGTATTTGGCATTAAAACGCAAAAATTCCGGTTAAATGTATTTTATCCAATGTAGAAAACGTTGCGGACACAAAATTTCTTTTGATTTAATGGACGTTTAGCCGTTTTATTAAGATAAATGTTTTGTATCGATATTGATAAATATCCATTTAATTTATGTTCTTCTGCTGTTTTTTTTTTTTTTTTTATATTATTTTTGAGTAGAGATACATAAATTACCGAATATAGAAAATAAATCAGAAAACCTAGAAAAATATTCTTTATGAGTTCGAACATGATTTCAAACACAGTTTTTTAATCTCTTAATATTATGTATGTTGAAAAATAATAAATTCAAAAAGTATATTGGAATTCGAACACACACACACACACACACATACATATACACACGCATTAAGTGTGTAATTTCCCTTTCGGTCATAATTATGGATTGGTCTTTTAGTTATCTGTCTGATGGGTTGCTCAATCCAGGTGGTCCATTTTCTGACTGTCTTTAAGCGATTAAGTATAAAGGAACGTTGAAACTTTTTAATTTTTTTTTTTTTTTATCTTTAAAAGAAGAACCAAGAACTATGTGTAAGATCCGCTCTCATTGATTCGCAGAAATATTTTTACCATCGCATTGGGTCCCAAGACAAAATGTTTATTGGAAATTGCTTTATCGTTACCAGAACAAACGATCATTATATATATGTATATACACATATATATATATATATATATAGACTAATGGAGATGTAGTCATTAGATGAAGATTTATGATCTGGAAATGTTCAGATTACGTTAATTGTGCTTTTTGTTGTGCACGAAATGCCGATTGTTTATTTAAGAGAAATATGGAATGCATTAAGAATTGTTGATGGTCGTTTATTTTGTTGTATGTACATCAAATTGGCAAATAATTTGCATTTAATTTTGATTGGAGGGTTGTATTCTTTACCACTAAGTGGATCAATGAACTTCTTTATAAAAAATGAATGAATTGAGAGCCTAATTTTGATTGAGAAATTGTTTTTGGAAGTTTTATGAATAGGACAAGTACAAGTTTGTCTACACTTTCTCTGTAATACATCAACGCCACGAGGGGCATAGAATGTATTCTATGATAGACACACAAACCCCTTATCAATCATTGACTTGTAATATATCAGCAATTACCACTGAAAATAGTGTTGCTAATAAAATAAATTCATATAAATAAAACAATCTGCCGTTTGAACTTGACTTGATTTGACGTTTCGTTTCATTTTACTCTTTGACATGGATCGTTGAACTATTCTGGTAATTAGATGAGGGATGGGCTGGTTGTTCCATGATAAAAATGGCTAAAAACTATATGTACAGCAGCATAGTAAACTATATAGATATTAAAAACGACAGAGTGAAATAAATAGTAAACTTTAAAAAAGCAACGGCATAGAAGAGCATTAGATTATCTTAAGTCGGAATTGATGAGGCACTTGTCTGGTATATATTTACCTAGCTAAAAAAATTAGTAAATTCGTGAAGCGTAATCCAAATAAATTGACGTAATTATAATAATCAATACAGGAAATAATCATTAATCAACAAAAACGATTTTTGGTTCACACATCATATTTATAAGTAATGGCAGGAATAAAAAAACAGTTTCAACTTCTTTAAAAATCACATGTTCATTGTTAACCTCGACAAATTATCATTTCAGTATTTAAACGCTTCTGCTTAATTATTCCCAATTAAAAATTTTTTGGGCAATTAAAAAATATAATCTCAACTGTCCTACATCTCCTATAAATCAATACAAATATTATGATTGCTAATCTTTCTGCATTAGTTTGTATGTACAAAAATGAGAGAAAGAAAAGAAAAAATATTTTCATAAAATCATTAACAACAAGTAACCAGTAATCTTCCTTCAATAACAAAAATAGTAAATAATAAACAATTTAGCAATAAGTAATTAAGATTAGCGTCGTCGTCTATTAGCGATAGTAATGAACAAATTATTAGAAATTTATCAATAGCAAAGACCCTAAGGTCAGTATTTTTTCGTCAGCAATAGCCGTACACACAAATACAACAAAAAGGGATCTTTATTTTTAATCTATTTTTTTGAAATTTGAAGCGATAATGAAAGGTAATGGCAGCAAAGCTCGCACCCACGATATAATTTTTTTTTTTGAAAACGAACGTCAGAAAAAAAAATAAATAAAAAAAATCTGCATTTAGTCGTAGTTGAACAGTTTTATTTCCGCGTGGGGGCGTGGGTTATCGGTAGCTGTGATTATACAGAGGCGCATTTAGGTATTTTCTACAACATACGACCACATATCATTCTCTGAGAGAAATAGTGAATTGAAATTTTTAAGTCGAACCAGTAAAGAAGAAACAATTGGCTAAGCCGATTATAATATACCCGTATGATTACTTATGTGTTATCTACGACTTTGTCCTTCTCTACTATTTTGTCTGTACAATAAATAATATTGAGTAATGATTAAAAACCCTATAAATTCCATACATTTGATTGCTGCGCTATAACGTTAGGTTACAGGTTACAGGTTATGGTCTATGAATAAAATTTTCATTTTTGTCTCTATAATTTGTGTCATATTCAATTTTCTACATTCCAACTATCTTTCGAGTCATTGAAATGGTCTCTAAATCAAAATTGAGTGCACACTGTACCACAACCTCCCCTATACCTACTTGTCCGCTTTGCTCCAAAAACAATAGAGATCTTACTCTAGGTAGAACTACATAATAAACTGTTAGTAAGTATAAAAATGGTAACAGGGTTCTAACTGACATTTTTCGATTCTATGATATACTTAGAACAATTATAGAACTCTGGGTTAAAAAAATAATCACTTCAAAATGGAGAATAGTTACTAGTTTAGACTTAGTAAAAACAGCAGTTCAGTCACAGTAAGGCTAATGTGTTCTTATACTACTTAAATTACAGAAATTTGTGTATTAGTAATAAATAATTAATAGTAATAATAATAATAATTAATAGTAGTAAATAATTATTTGTGGTTCGAGTGCTCACATGGTGCGGTAATATTATATTGTGACACCTGACATTCTACTTGAGAAATATCAAGGCAAAAGAGAATATTATTTTTTTTTAATTTCGTTTTATTTGACATAACGCGGTTATAGTAGCTCTAATACTCTACAATTTGAATCAGCTTTAATCAAAATCACAATCTCTTGTGTAATAGGGGAAGATGAAATCCAATTTTGACTGAAAAGACATACTACCCGCAATGGTTGAATTCTTAAATATACATAATTCCATTCTATAATGTCTATACGTAAACGAAATTTAATTTACCTGCATTTTACCATAAAGTCGGAGACCATTAACATTTCACAATCAATTCAATACGAACATAAATTATCTCGTGCAAATCTTAAAATTCAAATTATCTTTAAGTAATTGGCAGTAAAACGTCTAAATTTCATCAATTACGTTCCGAATTGCTTGTTTTGGGAACATGTTCGGTTGCTTGAAATAAAAAATAACAAAAAACAAAACAAAAAAAAAAACAAAAAAAAAACCCTCAACAAAACTCTAAAACAAACCGCGTCTCTCAGTAGGGACCCTAATTTCAAAACTTAAGGAGACCACCGGTGAGTCGTAAAAAAACAACAACAGCAACAAAAATCAACAACAATAACATACAAAGTTAAACAAATGCGCGCGGTTTAAATGGACCGTGTTTTTGTTTTAAGAAGGTATTATACAGAAGAAAGATGGTAAGAATAAAAAATAAAAAATTATTAATGCAAAAGAATGAAGAGAATAAAAAAAAAGAAAAAAGAAAGAAAAATAATTACAAATGGCCATTGTGTGTGGCGCGAACCTTTGCATAAGAATTTTATTGTTCGCTAACATTACCGGACAAGAGGTTGCATGAATAGCATATTTTGTTCATTGGGAAATAGGATTTGCTCTTTGTTTTTGGTCATATCTTAAAAGCAGCGGCAATCAATGTCAGAAACATCCCATAAAATGTCTGTGAAAATAAATAAATAAATTAACTCATCCAATTTTTATGAATGACTGAACCTTCCTCTTCTTCTTCTTCTACTCCTTCTTTTATTTGTATCCTCTTCTTTTTCTTTTTTTAGTTGTATTAAGGCATTATGGATTTCTGTTAACCAATTAAAATCTTCTTCTCATCTTATTCCTATACATATAATGCGAATGTATGTATATATGTATAGGTATGTTTTATGCACCCATAATTTCAATGAACGATAAATATCTGTTTTGTTAGTTAGAGGATGTTTCCTACCTGCTGGGAAGGCCTACCAAATTATTAAGTTATCTTGTTAAATAAGATTAGGAAATACTTTAGATTTTGAGATAAAATTATTATTTATTTTTTTGCTGTTGGTTGGGTTATTTGTTTTATCTTCTTTTTTTCAAAACTTTTTTTTTTTTGTGGGTTATCCGTATAGAGATCCATACCTTAAGATAACAATATGTGTATGTTGTAATTTTATTAAAAAGCGCTAAGCGGTTCATTCTGTGGCAAAAAAAAAACAAAAAGAAACACATTTTGTGAAGACATGATTGCCTCATCAATAATATTTTTATTATGAGAACATTTTACGTTTTAATTAAGGACCAATTAAGAAATATGACTGATCTATGGATCTATCAGTATTATCTTAATCTTAATATCAGTCCTTTCAAAATTTGTGGAAAAGATTATTACCTACAAAGTTGTCTCATGTCCAAAATTTAGAAACAAATAAACAGATTAATTATAAAAAGGTTTCCAAGGTAGGTAAACGCCCTACTGATTACCTATTATCGTGCCTATGTGGACCTATGCGAAAGCATTCCCATTGTTTCATTTAACGTTTATAATTCGCGTTACATTTGGCAGTCCAGATGCGTTTCATACAAATGGTAAAAGGTCTGTACTGACGTCCACTATTCTCTTGTTTAACCACCACTAACAATATGATGACAGCAACATTTCGCTTTCCAGAACGTTTTCTCTTAATGATCAATCCGTGATTTCAAAAAGATTAGGGTTCATAAACTTTAGTATACCTGGCATCAAGTTTATTCTTGGGCCGACTTTTTCTAATTAGTAAGTGGTACCGATAGCGATAAAATCGCCCAAAAAATATGGTGATGCCTCACATGCCTTCTGTACTTACGGTCATAGTACTAATATATAACTTGTCGTTTTTGACACCGTTTAAATTTAAAGCTTTGTCTAACATCGATCAACGTTTAACAAATTACATAATGATATTCCACAGCACTATATTTGGATGTAATAGATATTTAAAAAAAAAAAATATTTACTCAATTTTATGGACCTCCTAGGCCGATATGTATAGTAATTAGAATTATACTTAGAACCCAATATACATAAATATTGTATTATCTTCTCTATACCAATAGATTGTATGCGACCAATAATTTTGAAAAAAAAATTTAAAAAAAAAACACACATTTTTGTTTTTTGTGTGTAGAGACTGAAGGAAAAATTCCAATCCAATTACATCGTATTAAAAATAATAACATAATACATACATGAAGTAATACATCATCTACCTCTAATTTGAAAAATGGCTTCGTTAAAATAATGGCCGCAAGCAAAGTAGCCGCATACCTAATGACAAGTCAATAACATGAAGATGGATTATTGAAATTAAAATATTTTGTTTCTCAGATGAATCGACAAAAAGATATTAAATATTTTTTTTTTTTTTTTAGATATTAATTGTAATTATGTAGGTACCTGGTACATAGGTATAAACCTACATATGTATATATATTTTTGATTTTTTATGTATACATTTTTAATCAACGTTTTTTGGGAAAAAAAAAATTAAAAAATTAAAAAACAAACTTACCTAAACATGTTGGACAACAGTGCCCCGGTCGTGGAGGCGATGGATTATTACATGGCGTATAACACTGTATATTCGATTCTGTTACAACACCAGCCATACAGCGAAAGCTGGAACATGGATCATCGATGTCAGACCATTCGGCACCACTTGGATATCGTTCACCTTTGTATATGCATTCTGAAAGGAAATTATCAAACGAAAAAAAAGATTAGTACCGTTTGATTACAGTTACCTTACATTATTATTCACCTTTACATTTTTCACAGCAGCCTTTCTTCTTTTCTAGCATATAGCAATCGTCTACCGCCGGACAATTTTCCGTTTCGCATTCAACAAATCCATTCTGAAAAAAAAGAGAAATAACTTTTATTAGTTAAAATTACGACACACATTTTGTTACCTAATTGTTGCTGATTTAGGAATTAATTATGAAACGTACTAATTAAAATGATTTTTTTTTTTTACTCTTAATGGGTTTTCTTATCGACAAAATATGAAAAAATTTGTTTTGACTTTGTAAATTTGTTCTTTCTATGATAACTTTTTTTTAAAATATAATTTTTGTTTTTTTTTTGTTTTTATAAAACACAATTTATTTATCCCATATTTTCGCGTAGGATTTCTGTCCAGCTGTATACGATAATAAAACATTTTAAAACATGACTGTCTGTAGGTTTGTACGCGCAAATGTATGCGCCAGACATTGGCCAAAACAAGTGATTTTGATTTGAAATACTGTTGGTACTTAAGTATCCGATTTCATATTATTCTTTATTCTTTAATAACAAAAAAAAAAAAAAAAAAATCTTTAAATATAAACTTTTTGTACGTTTATTGTACTAAGAATTGATAATAAAAAAATATGGTCAAATATAATGCGAAACAATGATTGAAAATGATTTTTCTGTATACAAAAGTTAGTATTCAATTTACTTCTTTTTTTTTGTATGTATAAAATAGGAACCATATCAATTTACAATCTAAGTAATTAGCAAGTGTTCAATGATTCATCACAAGTTAGTTGGTATTTACAATGACTAATTACCAAATGGATGGTGTTTTAATTATGTTCGTTACTTAGAGATGGGAATGTAGCTTAATTTATTAAAATTATCCCATAGCCCATAGGTTTCCTATGTAGTTTAGGCATAGAGAGAAAACTACGCGTCATTTTTATTAACAGGATTTAAATTTGGAATTAAAAAAAACAGTAGAGTTAATGAATGCTGTAACTTTAAAAATAAATGAGATACGAAAAAATTAAATTTCAACTATTTGTAGAGAATAAAATTCAGAATTCCAAATTTAAAGTTTTTTTTTGTAATTTAATTTAATTTTGATTTTGTTTACAAAATTATGTATAATTTAAATTAAGTCTATTTTTTTTTAAGTTTAATTATTTCAAAATTTTAAGTCAAATAGAGGCAAAAATTTAAAATTTGACAAATATTTTCGGCTTAGAATTTCATCCCATACCACCTCTTTGAAGCTTTACATTTAGCACTACCGAACACCCTGTATACATATATTCGCAAAATCAATGGAAGAACATAATTATTGAAAAACAGTGATTTTTGAAAGGAAAGCGATTTTATGTTCATAAAGGTGGCATTAAAAATCTACCGTCACAACTTTATTATATATTTTTCAACTATGAACTATAACCGTCTATTATGAGCAAAGTACTTAAAGTCTAAGGGCAGACTCATTATTATATACGCAACAACAATTTCCGCAATGCATTTGACAGGTTCAAGTGCAGTGTGTATTGATTATAAAATTCCGTAATTTAGGTCTATATATGTATAGTACATACAATAATCTTGGATTATTCATTTATAATTAACTAATCGTTTGCAGTATTAGTCATTTAGGACCTATTCTATTCGTTTTTTTTAAATTCATTAATGATGTAATAAATATACATATAATACAGATTTCCCTCCTATAACACAGTAACACAACATAGTTCCGTGTTGTATGAGACTATTGTAGAACTACCGTGTTATACGAGAATTTTTGCAATTTTCTTATGTTATAGCGAAACCGGTGCATTTCCCTCATGTAAGTACAACGTTTATTATGTTTATATATCGCAAAATAATGAAGGAACAAAATCATTAATTATTCCTTGTAGAATTTAATTCAATGAAATAAAAATAAAATCTCATTAAATTGTCTTTTATTGATAAATAATTTTTATTTTTTTCTTAATTAAATATTTTAGTTCATTGTACGAGGAAATTAACATCCGAAATTAAATATTTAATAATAAGCAAACATCAAATATTAAATCAGTGCTTACTTATAAATGTATTCCTTCACAACATATTATCATTAACCGCACGGACGCAAATTAGTTGCCCAATTAATCGCGAATGATAAGAAAAAACTACAAGTTCTTTTGGCGTTATCAATTTTACAAAACCGACCATTCAGAAAACATAAATGTTTGGATAAATATTTACAATTTTTTTTTTTTTTTTAAATATTTAATTATTGTGGGTTTTACGTGTTATACATGTACATATACTCGTATACCATAATTTGTTCCATAAATGAATTGTAACCTTGTTTAAAACTATACAATACAATAAATAAATAATATAATACATAAGGTAATTTGTATTGTTGTTGATAGTAAGATTTTCAGCTATGGAGTAATTTTTTTCATTTTAAATTTATTTTTATCAATTACTATTACATTCATACGACGCGGATGAATGGGATGCAATGATTCAAAGTGCTTATTCGAATAAACTTATCACATGAAAAAAATCGAATGTCGACGAAGTTATTCGAAAAGTGATATTGTAATATGTATATTCGTTATTTATACATAGTTGGAGCCGTTGGAGGATACGTTTAGGTAATTGCTAAACATTGAGCTATGTATGTAGCATCCAAACCTTCGATCTCATTTCATCATGTGCTAGTCCTAAGTTTATAGATATGTTGAACCTCGAAACAAATAAATCAAAATTTAGAAAAAAACAAGTCAAAAAAGAAGGCTCGCTAATATGAACAGACATGATCGTCGATAGACACGTCGGACGTCTTGCTGGTGTTTATTCTTATACCTTAAAATCTTTAATTTTTTTTTTAATTTTTAATATGTTCTCTATAAGTATGGTATTATAGAGAACATATACCGAAGAATTTAGTATTGATAATTAGTTTTCAATTGTTTTCTTTGATGTAAGCAAATAGTATATACATATATGTACTCGTATGTATGTATATAACAAAAATATTCCCGTCTTAAAATAGACGTTTGTTATCTAATTCATAACGTTCATTGAGCAAACATATTAATAATTAGAAATTACGTTATAGATTAGTATCTGATACTAATTACATACTCAGCAATCCTATATTCTACGTTCTAGCTATCACAAAATTACGATTATAGCTAATCATGTGCATCAATTCTCTAGTTATTTACATGAACGAATATAGACACTGGACTGGACTGGACAGGTTCTCACAATCATATCCGTTGCATAGATATTTTTATAAAAATTATTGAAATTTTATAGTGATGTTACCTATATTATGTTTTTTAATGAGGCACTAAAGTGATTTTAGATTTCGATTAGATTTGGTATATAAAAAAGATGACGTTAATAGACAATTTAAATAAAAAGGCCAAATTCCAAACTATCTAGGAGTGACGGTGTAATTTGCATTTTTTAAATTGTTTTATTTTTTTCTGCCATAGCTCGCACTTTTTTTTTTTATTTATTCTCTTCATTTTAAAGAACGTATTTATTATATTTTGTCCATAAATAGCAGTTAATGGCGTATCGAAGTGATAAAATAAAATTCTAGTTTAGAAATAGTAGATAAATGTCGCTACTAAAAACATGATAGAAAGTTATTAACTTTATATCGACTGTAGTAAAGTCGACTTTAGACCTATATGGTGATTTGTATGAAATTTATGTTCCAATCATCATTAAACGGAAAACGATTTTAGCGGCATTTTAAAAAAAAAATAAAATTATTGTATTGAGTCAAGGGGAAACAGGTAAGGGGAAACAGGTGGAGCTGTCCTGTGTCTTTATGTTTAGTAAGAAAGGTAATAAATACTTTTCAAAAATACACTTTTTATAAAATCTTGGTTTTTTTTGACTGTTATGTTAAATTCCACATATGATTCCGACTCTCTGGATTTATTAAGAACAAATTCTATATATATGCAACTAAAGATTATTGATCCGAATTCAAGACAATGTAATTTTCTGTTTTTTTTTTTTTTTGCAACCAGCTGCTGAGCGAAATGGACAACATTATTTGATTAATTTACAGAATATCAGCATTTATGTAGCTTTTAATAGCACATTTGTGGAAAAAAAACTTCCGTTTCTTCTTATCGTAATTAACACGCGTTAACAGAGAAATAAGTATTAATATCATTTGGTCATATCCGTTTATTACACAAAATTAAATGGTTTCTCGTATTGATTACATGAAGTTAACCTTACGTACAGATTATTGCTAGACAAGTAGGCAGAATAGCTCTCTCTTTATTTGTATTTTGTTATTTGTTTCAGTATAGGTACATATACATACATACACATATATTGTATAGTGTTTTCTTGGTAAAATTTGACAATTTTTTTAATATAAAAGAAAGTGGAGTAGAATAAAAAAAAAAAACAGAAGATCAAACTAATAATACTTTATACATAGTGCCAAAAAGAAGAATTAGTTTTTTTTTAATTTCAATTTAATGACCTAGGCCACTCTGGCCCAATAGTCTATAATCTTTGTTAAGATTTTATTAATTTCTTATTGGGAATGACAGTTAGGAATATTGTTGAAATAATTCAGCAATTATTTTCCGAAATGATACCCTGTAGATAGTTTTAAGTGAAATTCGAATCACTTGGCCCAAAGTCAAACCCCATATGAGAGAAAAACACTTTCATATTTCCCGCCAGATGGGGATCAGGTCCAGGGTTCGATATTCAAACGCATTACCTCCACTATTTGGTCGGTAAGATTAGATCTTTTTTATGTTTATTCTTAAAGTAATCTCAACACTAAACTGTCATCTTAGAATAAGCCTTCTTTACACTTAGTGCTGCCAAAAGTGTATATTTAGATTCAAAATGTTCAATTATACATATTAATTACTTTATTGAAAATTGTTTGTCACGAAATCATCTGAAGTCGCACATAGTCATGGAATTATCATACTTTTCTCTCAATTAGAAAAATGTAAATAACTAACATAATAAGTCTCTCCCAAGACTGTTTGTTCGGTAATATAATTTACCATTTTCATCAAAAGTTATTAAAAATATAAATTATTTGCATTAATACCAATTAATATATGTATGTAAATAAATGTAAAAAAGTTTTGACATATTAAATTCAATTTTATTAACTTTTCATTTCTGATTTATTCTAATAAATAAGTAAAACACCGTGAAATAATTTTTACATAGAACATTGCAATGTTAAAACACCATACATACACACACACACACACACTATGTACATATATCATACATGTTGTTTGTATCTCTCGACCTTAAAAGGAAACTCACCGAGGAGAGATAAGTATGTGGTTTAGCCCTAAGCTTTGATTAGACAATCTCTATATTCACTATATTGAAAAAACATAAATAATAATATTATTTAATAAATTTTGCACTATGGTCTTGGTCACGGTATTTTATATATTATTATACATTATGCACCTATACTATGTATGTATGTATATGGTGTTCCATTTCGCAATGATTAGTTAATGTCAAACTGTACAGTTTCTGAACATGTGGCCTAGTAAAGTTTATATAAATCTCTGGTTTTGTTTTTTTTTTGTTTAATTCCATGGTAATTAAGGGTGTGGGATATGGATGAATTATTTCTCAATTTATCAGTAAACCAATTTTAACTGTGAATAGAAAGAAGTCGGTATGTCTCACAATATAATTTCTTTATTAAAGAAAAAAAAAATTTCTTCCTATAATTAAAATATTTTCTTAAATAAAGGACATATTTCTAATTATGTATATGTTTTTTAGAAACTTCTTATAATTAAAGGATAAATTGTTATATCTAGCTAGCATATGTATATAATTTAACTATTTAAGCCCAATTCCCCTCTTCATTTCACTAGGATTCTTGATTTATTGGGATTGACCTAGACTTTCACTGGTCAAAGCCTTACATACAAACAACAGAATGTGTTCAACATCCTTTACAAGACAGAAATACGTAAACGCTATTCAGTGGGACATTTGTTTTCCTTGTTAAATTACTTTAGATTTAGGGGAATTAATAAGCGTAAGATTCCTATAATATTGCTTTAAATTATAGGATCTTTTTCCAGTATAGTTAACTTTCTTCATCTTCTCAATTATTGAGTTCTGTACTATCGGGTGGAAGTTTTTTAATTTTTTATTCTAGAAATCTTTAGACACTTTATTTTTTCCACTAGTCTGATTTTTTTTTTAAATTCCTAATTATTATGTTATTTTTCTAAAAATTTTGAATAACTTTAATTACGAATTACCGAAAGGGCTTGGAAAAAAAAATTGTTTTACCCACTTAGGTGACTATAATAAGAGCTTTTTATCGTACCAGTAAATTGTTGATACTTTTAAAATCCTTAATTTTAGTAGATATGAAAAAAAGACCATCAACAACCATACAAAATATCAAACATTCTAAAAATGTGGTTATTCTGGTAACACATATATCTAAAATGTCATTCTAAGTGACATTTATTGCGTTATTTAAAAAGCGAGAAGATAAAAAAAAGGTTCCATTAGCGTGGATTGGTTTTCTCAAAGAAGAAGAAGAAGAAAAAAACAATTTTTATAAAAGTCCCGAAACGAGTAAAAATGAGAATTAATAGGTAGGTAGATTTCGTGGCAGAATTTTTTGATTAACTCTCCGATGGATTAATTCCAAATGCAAAACTATTGGTGCTGGTAACTGTAAGGCTTGTGTGCTATGCGGATTTTGTGACCGCGTAAAAACCCAGACAATAAATTAAGAAAAAAAAAAAAAAACGTGTACGACTGATATTTTGCGAAATTCTTGTTTATAATAATATTTTTGTTTATTGGATATGTAGGTATTTGTATATAAATAAATATTTCGTTTCACTAAGAACATTAATTTATGATGGACATGATCTTTAAAACAGTGGTCAAGTAGGTAAACAAAATAAAGTGTTTTGGTATGTGACATTATTAAAGTTTATGATTGACTTTAGAACGTTCGATATGTTTCCATATATGGTTTTCTTATTAAAATAAATTAAGTGAATTTATAAATTTTGACGTGCACATCAGGTGGGTCCCACCGAAACAAACAAAAACTCGAATTTAAGACAAAAAAAAATTGAATTCCAACCAAACACGGATCCGTGTAACCGTGGGTTATTACGCGTGGATAATTAAAATACCGCAATGTGGCATCCTTGCGGTTAAACTATTTCTTGTTAGTGATCATTCAAAAGAAAATTCACGCGACTCCTTGGTAAATTGAGCATTTCGTTGGTTTTACAGAACAGAATTTACTAAGTATATTTTCTAATTTTTGAGCTTTTTATACTTTAGGTTTAGGTTTTGCCAGTACCTCATAAGTCGCAATTAAATTAGATATTTTAAAGGTTTTATGGAGCAATTTGATTGCACTAAGTCAATCGTGTTATATATAATATGTAACCAGAAATCTCTATGTTAACTTAGTGAGTTTTATAAATTTGTTTTTTGACTTAGTGAGTCTTGCTTTTAAAGCAACGATTTGTATAATGAATCTATTAAGGTTAAGGTCAGAAGAACCAAAAAAAAAAATGAAGATGGCGGAAGGGTAAAACCACTAATGGCCTCCTTTTTAATTTGACGTATTAACAAAACATAACAGCTGTAATAGCTAAAATCACCATTTAAACAACGCATATGTCAGGGAGTAAAATTGGGTAAGGTTTTTTGTAGATCTGAGATACATAGGTAGTTTGTATGTTTTTCGTTTTGGTGATTTAGCGCCTTAGCTCTGCTGGTATGTTTGTAGCTACGTATGCTTAAAAAGCAAATTATTTTCAGATAGCTGTAGTTTGTAAATAATTACAATATATATTCCTACACATATATTTTGTAGACTTTATAATACTTTAATGAACGGTAACAATGGCAGGGTTGTAATACATTTTGCGTTCACCGAGTCGGCGTTGTTAACAACATTTACTAAATTAACAACACCGTAGCTTTGAAATTTGTTACATTGGTCTGGTAGCTTTAAAACTATCATTATTTGATAGCCCTCCTAAAATATTAAACTAAGTTACTAAATATTTAAATATATCTTATTTTCAATTCAATTAAGTAGCTATAGGTATAGGTAAACATACATAGATACATTATTCGTTTAATTTCTTACGTTATCGAAACAACTCAAAAGGTGCTACCTAATTATAAGTGGTTGTTAAATCTAATTCTAAAATGAATAATAATCTCTTCCAAAATTAATGTACACTTCAAAATAAAAAAAAACACGTGTGACAAAAAAATTCCAAACAAAAATTTGTCAAATGTTATTGCATTTAGCAAGTTTTAAAGAAGAAAAAAAACCTTACACGGCAAAAAAAAGAAGTTAAATCACGAACAACATATTTAACCTTTTCTAAGAATTATAGATTCATTTGTATGAATTTAAAATCAGAGAATAGAGTGATATATTTATTCTAAATTACAATAATTAAATGATTTTGCAAAAAAAAACGACGTATATTCAAAATAGGCGCCATTGTGACGTGGCGCCATATTGACATTCCGGATGATGATTGGTATCCATGGCATATTAGAAACGAATAGATTAGAAATTATGTTATTTGAAAAAAATGTTTAAAAAAAGTCACGTGCGCACGCGCACAACTATATATAAACATTGTACGTATATACGTATTAGTGTCTAATTATACAGCTTCGGGCATAAATTATTTATTGCATGACATGAAAAATAACAAGAATTTTTTTTAAATATTTCTTATATTATT
>JANSTT010004448.1:0-155104 GCA_026745375.1 Platyura marginata
CTCAATGAGACTAATCCAAACTCCAATTGACATAAGTTTTAGGCGATAACAAACAGTTAGTTTTAGAAAATGTCAATTCCTTATCCTTAATTTGTTACTTTCAATAAAAGTATAAAGAAGGAATAATTGGCTACGCCGATTATAATATACCCGTATGAGTACTTATTTATTTATCAACTTACGACTTATTGCATGTCTATTTTGTCTGTACCTACAACAAATATATGTAAGTATATTGAGTGAATAGAAACCCTAGAAGTGACAAAAAATTGATCACAACGCCATAACGGTATATCGTGGAACTTTTTGGTCTATTAATGTAATCTTCATGAAAGTACAAGACGTACTGCAGTAAAAATATAAAATAAGCATAGCAAATAGATTTATGATTCTTTTTAGTTAAATAAAAAATAATGATATTAGAGAAATTTCGGAAGGTAAATAAATGAAAGAAATAAAATAAGGAAAAACTGCTTAATTATGCTTTTTGCGAACTTTTCCTTCCTTCTGCCATTTTTGTAATATGAAATATGAACGAAAGTTTTGGTTTAATATTTTTTTTCCTCCACGTTTCATGAAAAAGAAAGAAGAAGAAATTTTCGCTCTAGGATAACTCAAAAACGCAGCAAGACAATTTAACAAAATTTTGAATTTAAGCTTTTTGTGGGGTCACGAAATCTCTGTTATTTAAAAAAATACAAATTTTGAAAAAACTTGTATAGCTCGACTATATGCAATTATAATAATATGTAGTGAAGTGTGTCATATTAAGATATTCTAATATCTAATGGTATCTAATGGTAAAAACCAAAATCAAATTTGCTTTCAGACTTCTATTAGAACTTGAAGTTGAATCAATATCTATCAAAATCATAAACAATTAGGAGACCTTCCTAAAATGAACTTCAGCATAAGGATCAATAATTAAATTTAAAAAAATGTCAATATAAAAAGTTAAAAAGAAATCCTAACAAAATGTTAATTACAAAAGAGATTAGTGAAGAAAGTTCTTTCTGCATGAAAGGGGACCGATAAAATGCGAAAATTTGATGTTAGCTTTGATAATATTAATGACTGTCCTTGTTACAATACCTCTCCTGATTATGGGATACAGTATTACAAAAAGAGACGGAAATTATTTAAGGCAGAATGAAAATGGGTAAATTATTCAGTTATTTAGATAAACAATCTTATGGACTGTATTTATTGCCTTAAACCTTAAATGAAATGACAATTTTATTTTTCTCACACTGCTTCTTGTATGTATTTGTATGTATGTTTGTTATGTAAAATAAAGAGATTTGAGCATAAAGTTATATTAGGTTAATAGAATCTTGTTATACAGAAGTTCCTACTTATAAACCTATTTTGAGAACATTATATGGATTAATAATTATTATACATTGTTATGTACAACACCACCCTCTTGATGGCAGATATATGGGATTTTTGTTGGAATATTAAAATAATTTAATTAAGAGTGAAAATAATTGAAAGTGATTTATGACTGCCTCATCACAAGAAAATATAAAATGGGCATGAAATTTGATGAGATTTTTCTCCAAAAACCCATTAATTGATTAACTTTAAGAAAGTGACGTTAGATTATTAAGAATATAAATCTACAGAAACCTGATTCACTTTATCAACGTTATTTATATACGACAAAAATGTTCATTTATGCAGCCATTCAACCGCAATGTGGATGATATCTTTTTATTTTGCTATCAATGTGAAAAAGAGACTGTTTTGTTGCAACAGTAAAACATCTCTGGGGAAATCAGCTAAGCCGCATATAATGACTACAGTTGGATAACATACGGGATGGATCATCACATATGGAAAGTAGTGGGTAAGAGTATATCTATAAAAAATGTTGTTAAGGATCACATAGGATATTACAGTATTTATGTGTATATAATAATATACGTATAGATTATACATATACATAAGTATTAGGTAGGAGTAGGAATACAACTTCTAAATTAATGCATTTTTAGCATTTTTAGATTCGAATCAAAAAAACTTTAATAATATTATAAAATTACCGGATTAAACTTTTTTAATGTGTACGCCATTAAAGGCAGATTCAGTGCTTCCATAATTAAGGGTTAAATTTGACACCAAAGAAAGTTACGTCATTTGTGATATGGTAGTATTTAAAAATAGTAACAGCAGGTTGGAAAAAAATACTCGCTTTCTTTGTGGGTTTGATTCATATCCTTTATCCAATCCATTTATCCCTCCCCATAGAAAAAAAAGGTGTTAAAGAGGTTTCGTGGCATGTATTCTTTATGCTTTTCTAATTAGTAGCTTTCTCTTCTAAAACGAAAATTAAAAAAAAAAACAAGAATATCGCACACACACATACATCCATACATGCGTATGGATATGGCATCTGTATTAAAAGGTCAATATTATTATTTCCTTTTCTCGGTGGCTATATAGGGATTATTTAATCTCCTATTGTGTCCCTAAAAATGTATAAAACCCCAACCCTTCTCCAGACACTATACTCCGTTGTCTAAGGATGTAAGAGTTTGTTCAATAGCGTTACTGAAGCATTTTAATCATGTTAATGGTATTGGATATTGTTTTGAAGTTGTGTATACTTTAAAACAGATAGATATACAAAACACTAAACATCCTAAACGTTAAATATGTGTGAATGTATGTAGTTTATATGCGTATCGTACGTATACTTTTAAAGTATTGTTTTCTAAACTCTGTCACAACTTTCCCGATTAAAAGTCTTCTTCTCTCCTAACAACGAAAAATACAATGTTGCAAAAAAGTTTCGTCATTTATGTCTTTAATTTTTGTAAACTCTAATATATTAAAATCTTTTGAAATATGTCGGTTGTCATTATTTTGCTGGCATCATCAAAAAGAAGTCTACTGTCTATATTAGTACATATAATGTTCCTTTGAAAAGCTTATTTAAGTTAAAATTTGGAATTTGATGAAAGGGACATCTCTTTCTCAGTAATTTATTGTGCGGTTTTCTTTTGCACACGTCAGCATTTTATATTATTTTCTATAAGCAGAAAATTAAAACTGAAAAACTCTATTACATAATACTTGGCTTAAAAGTCCCTTCTCATAGAATATGTACGTACAGTACATTGTACATAAAGCATGAAATGACGTTGTGTTTAATAGGGATAATGGCAGCAGTATATTATTACACTTGTGCAAAATTATATATGCAATGTCTTATGTATATAATGTAGATACCTACCTAGTCAGTGGCGTATTCTTCTTGAATGAAAACCGTGCAATTCATGTGTTGTCACTTGACACACGAAAAAAAATTGCATATCAACTAAATTTGTTAATATGGCATTAAAACAATAGTTACCGACAAATCGACAAATAAGACATTCAATATACATATTTTCAGCATTTAGCTTTTTGCTAAATGTCTCTCTGAAGAGAAAACGTTTTTGTTTTATATTTATATCGCAACAAGAGATTGAGGCGTGCAATAAAATGCAGTATTTGTAACTTATGATGAGCTATTACTCATTACTTGCTTTGCGGGGAGGAACATACATACATACATATATAACGTAATGAATATTTATTTTCTCTATGAATAATCGCGTCAAAGAGAGGTACTAATATAAAATTTTAATGGCAAAATTCAATTGTATTACATAACTATTAAGTACGGAATACAAATTGCATATTGCATGCCCTATCTTGTAGCTAAAGATCCGCCACTGGTACCTACCCACCCCATAGTATAATATATACTAAATTTTATGAGTTTTTATACACTCAATACAAAATAACTTTTCATCATTTTGATATTAAAAGGAAATTCTGTACAATTGTGTTTATATTTCCCATATTCGTTCTGTGTATACATAAATATACAATAGCCTTTAATATTGAGACGAAACCCGTAGTCTAAGAATTGTATCGTCAACGGTTTTGTTACCATAGAAATATGGGGTATTGAATTTTTTTTTCTAAACATCTTAATATTAAGGAGTTCATAGACCTGGCCATCTTTAGTTTCAAATGTAGCATATAAAATACCTATACTTCTGATTTAAGATTCTGTACTACCAATTAGGTATATAAAATCTGTACATTTGATCCATATATTTGCAGTTAATTGGTGCTTATTTCTTTAATGCCAAATTATAAGTTCCTATAATATAATTACTAACTTTACACTGGCCTCGACAAAAACCCAAATGCCTTCTAATGGCATTTTATTTTCAAGATAAACTTTTAAAGGAATATTGTCGAAACGAGGAATCGAATCCAGGACCTAACGCATCGAAATTGACCTGTTACTTAATATTCTCATCTGGTAACAAAAAAAGTTTTATGAAATCAAATTGCTGTGTAATGTAATAGATAATTAGATAGTTCGTAAATAATATTACTAATAAATACGATTTGAAAATCACTTCCGACAGTAAGTACAACAACGTCTTACTACATGACAGTTCTTTTTTCTAAACTACATAAACTTAGCGTTTATAGCATTTCGGAATACCACTGTTATCTGGTTAAAATTTTAAGTCATCATACTGAATTCAAATTTTATTAACTACATCCATACATTCTACGAATTATAATATTCCATATGAAAGGGAAAATATTTCTGATCATCATAAGGTATGTATGTATATACATATACAAATATTTTCAGTTTTCTTATATTTTAAAATATTCATAACATATCATCTTGCATTATCTACGTACACGACTTTTGCTTTATTAAGTCATTTTACATTATTAAGAGCCTATACCCGAAATTCCTGCAATAATTTCGATAAATTTCTCTTGTCAGTTTTCTACTACGTTTATTTACTACAATCATCTGTTTATCGATTTTCAAAGTCGCCGAACTAATTGAGATTTATTGATGCCACGTGCTTGAAATCCTAGATGACATACTACACTCAAATTTTTTTCAAACTCTCACTTCTACATTCCCTAAAAAATACGTAGAAATAATTTTGTTTTCGGTTACACACTGTGTACAGTACATTGCAATGTAGTATATAGAAGGTGAGGAAATAAATTCTCCATTTTAAAGTATCTAAGTATGTAACTATGCAGTCGCTATAAAAATTTTGTTTATATACCTACATTACAAAAAAAAGAGGCGATTTAAAAGTCCTGTCACGTGCGAGACAAGTGTCTTAATAATGTCGCGGTCGAAAGTTTTTAAATCTCCGTCCTTGCTGAGATACATACATATAAGAAAATTTTACTTTTTACGAAAAATTATAGTTGACACAATAAATATGTAAAAAAATCCTTAAAAAATTAGTGCATACAAAGGACCTATAGCTACACCTACATCTATACATATTATAAGTATGTCACAATTTAATTATACATATATCGATCATTGTTTTAGCCAACAAAAGAAGCCTATTAAAAACTGTTAAAGGAGCATCGCGTTGTCAAGTAGCAAGATGAAGGGCTTTAAGTATTTTCAAGCTATCATGATGCGTGATTAAATCGGAAAAGTGAAAACTTAACATCTATACTATACATAAAACATGAAATAGACGAGGAGACGATGAATGAAATCTTATCATAGTAATCGATACTTCTATACGGTTTTATGCGGAGGTTTGCATTAAGAGGTAAGGCATGGATATACTAATAGTAATATGTATAGTAATAGAATAGACTAAGAGTATACCTATCTATGGGAGAGAAAAGTTGCTAGGTCTTTCATTAATTTGCATATGCCATACCTATGTACGTATATATAGTTTGAAGGAAAATTTCAACAGAGCCTATTACATTTCAAAGGGATGCTATCAGATAATAAAAAGGTTTATTAGTAGTTGAGAAGTTAGCCACATTGAACGTTACGAAAAAATGTTAGCTAAGGCTGCATTTGTATTATTGGCAAATATAGCCGAAGACACATTATTGACTCAAAAGTTATTGCAAAAAACTTCTTGAGAAATAATGAGTTGCAGAAAAATGTCAACCATTTAATTAAAATTTTATAGATTGTAACAACCATTTTTTTGGCTTAAAAATTTGTCTTTGGAGTTTATCCCCTTAAGTTTAACTTTCTATTTTTCATTAACTTAAACTATTTGAAATATTACCGTATTATTAGCATCGTAGTTTATCAGATTCTTGTACGCTTGTGTTCACCATACAGAAAACTATTTATTGATTTGCCTTTCGTTTGTGGGACTAATCACAACAATATTGACCTATAATTTTAGTCAAAAGAAGTTTAATATTCAATAACGATACTCATTGATGTTTATGTCTATAAAAACGAATCATATTTATGCTTAAAGATCTTACATTGTTTATAACTAATACTTAAAGATAATTCTCTCTTAATACATATTTTATATTGAAAATCGCTTTAAATCAACCCCATATTTTATGATTTGCTCTTAAACCAAACATGTAATCTAAGTATATACGAACACTTTTGCTTCTTGTTACTACCAAAACAAAACGTAACTCAGTGTGGTGTCGTGGTTTTTTCACCGATTTAATTCGACCCCTGGGGAACAATTTGTTATTCGGGTATATCATAAGCATGATGTTCAGCAATTGTCTTGGTAACAATTTAATGGTTAAAGAGGGCTGAGATTGTTGAGAATATAATTAATTGAGTGAAAAATAAAAAGTGAACTAAGAATTATTTATCCATCAAAAATTTCTTTTTTATAAAAAGACATTTAGAAACGGTCGGTAATAATAGAAAGTATCAAAATAATGTAATAGAAATAATGTAATAACTATAATTTTGGAATAATGCATATAACAACGTAATAGAAGCACCCATAGAATACTTATTATAAATTATTTATTATAAAAATGTAGCCTAAAATTCAGCAAATAAAAAATGTTTTATACCAAAATTAATATAAATTGGATGTTATCTGCCTAAACTCTTGTGGGAATAATAATAGTGCTTGAAGCATTAAATTAGGTAAGCTTCGTTACTAATATTGGACAGAATTATGTTAAGAAAGCTCAATCCTCTCCGGGTCTGATCCTTAACCGAATTCCCTAGCATCGAATGCCATAGCATCGAAAATTTATAAAAGTTCAAACATTTTAATAAATAAAATTGGTGAGAGTGACATAGCATCTCGAATTCCTTAGCATTGAATTCTCTAGCGTCGAATTTCATATTTTTGTAATTATAACTTTCTTTATTTTTTCTTTTTATTTTTTAAATGTAGAATATTGTAGTTATATTTGTATTTTTTCTATTGTATTAAAAGCAGTAGAGATTTGACCCGTTGGGTGTTGCTAAATATAAAAAAAAGTGTCTTAGACTTAGCGGATTATAAATATTTACTGGTTTTTAACCAATAAGTATAAAAATACAGATACTTTCTTATGTAAACTTAAAACATTGTTTACAACATACTTTAATAAACGAAATACATCAAAAGCGCACACACATCATACATATAACCAATCAGCAATCACCCTTTTAGCATAGCATATTATAAGCCTCTTAATGACATCGTATACATCGTACGAGATATATCAAGGTCTAAATACATACTTCAGTAGAATTTCCAAATCCGGATTATGCGAGTTTATGAACATAAATTTATTTTCAGTTTTGTTATCTTATAGAGAACAGAACGTTGATTTACAACAATTGTTGGCTGAACATCGGTTTTCCCTGCTCCCTAGGAGAAGAAAACATTTAGGAAATTTTGTATTTTTGTACCTAATGGAATAGGGCTGGATGTAAGGATTTTTCTATACATTTTATTACATCAAAAATTTACTGTGTAACCGACGGGTTTTACAAATTTTCCCCAACTTTAATATTAACGTGATCACTGAATTAAATTCTGTTGTCTTGTCTCCCATTGCGACTATCAAACTACTAAACTTATTAACTTAATCCTGGAAACACAATACAACCTCAGGTCAATCTTAGACAGACTTTGACAGCTGAAATTTTGGTTTAGGTCAGCCGAGAAAATCTTTCATAACACAATGGCCTGCATTTTGATAAGAATTGTTTTTTTATAGTGGATAAACAAAAATAACTGTGAATATATACGATGTGATATTACTATGATGATTACTATAGCTTATAAATGCTTAAAATTCATACAAAAAAAGAAAATTTGATGGTATATATACTCGAAGATGGTGAGTACGAGAACGAATATTAAATATTTCGCAAAATCATTAAATAAAATGAAGGAATCAGATCTAGAACATTTTTTTTTGTAACAAGAATAGAGAATACTACTTTCGATTTACTTTTGAATCTCTGCAGTAATCGATTAACAAAAATTTCTATAGAGAAACGTTGCTTATGTAGGTACATAAATACACTACATAAAATATAGAATTGATTACTTATTTATTGTGAAAGAAGAAAATAACAAATATAATTAATATCATGATTACCTGAAGATTTTAATTTCGTCGATATTATCCTCCAAAACTTTTTAAATAAATTTTCTTATAATGTTTTGATTTTATATCATTAAAAATATTTTTACACCCCTATCATGTTATGGTTTTTAACTTTGGTACGGAGTTTGTAACGCGCCTTAATATTCATTGAGAAAAAAATGTGACGCCATTGTCCATCTTGTGGAATTTTAAGTCGAAATATGCATGTCCGTCCGTCCGGCCGGCTCAAGATTGATCAAGATTCCGGCTAAACGGGTGAAGCTAGAAAATGTTGACAATTTATTATGTAACTTTTAGAGTTTTTGTATTCAATTTACTCAATATACATATATTTGTTGTACAGACCAAATATACACGGACAAAGTCATATATAATAAACAAGTACTCATAGACGGTATATTATAAACATCATAGGCAATTATTCCTTCTTTACTGGTTTTCTTTTACTAACAAAATTGCTTAAAACGACAATTATTTTTGGTTAACTTTAGCTCTCGAAGTCAGCTGCTCACAAAAAGCAGAAAGGAAATCTACTTTTTGTCGACCTCAACCTCAATGCAACTTTGTAATCTACGAGTATTTTGAAACATATACTTTTCATATGTTCTACTGTAGATGTCAAGGTTGGCCGAGCTTGAAAGCTAAAAGTACTGTATTAGTAGTAGTATTATGAGATGATATCTACATATGAAAAATATGAATTAAGATTAAGGTTAATTTGTCCTGTAAGTCACAATATTCTGAATCAACTAATGAAGAGGAAAGACAAATATACAAAGTATCCCACAAAAGTAAACGACGAATATACACAGAACTATATACAGAAACAAACATTTTGAGAAAACATAAATAATACATAGATTAACATTTTGGTTTGATTACAAAGATGCAGAAATGAACATTAGTGGCATACAGCGACATTGTCCAAACGAATCTCATCATTACTCGACGAGCGTTTGTTCATGTTAACGACGAAGTTAGATGTAAATAAGAATAGATGCGTAATCAGCAAGTGATCAAGGTGATCCTATTAGTTGATTGGTTGGGCTCTTTGACTCTCTGACTCCATCTGCAGCCGACCAATAGGAGCCCTGCAATTGAAGTTTAAAACTTTTCGTATTGATGAATCGACAAGTTTTCGCTCAACTAGTAGTTTGTAAGCATTTTTACCAGTCGTTCGCTGCGCTATTCTATCGAACGATAAAATTTCGTCGCTTTAGTTATTAGAAGCATTAATTAGTTAAATAGAGTTTTTATAAATTAGTAAAGCGGTGTAAGTGCTAGAGTAAATGGCACACCACCATTTTAAAGTTGTGTTCAAAGTTCTGTAGTAGTGATAATTTCAAGATCTTTAGTGAAAATATAACTAGAAAATCTTAGATTTCAAACTAAACCAAATATTAAAATCGGCTCAGTAATTTTTGCATAATATTCGGTTACTTTTGTGGCATCTGGGTGGGATACCATATATAAAGTTGATATAAATATGATATCAAATATCTGAAATCATGTATACAACTACTTTGATTGATTTCTCTCACAATTACCTATAATTAATGTTAACAAATTGCTGATGATAAATTACACTCCGCCAACAAAACTGTTAAACAATCTTTAATCGAAATATTATTTTGTACTTACCCACCACCAAACATTCCAGCAGCCCGATTTTTCAATTCTCCGACCGCATGCATTTTTAAGGCTATGCTCTAGAGATTGTTTAAATTGAAACGAGTCAAATTTGTTAGATCCTAGTTTCGCTTAAGCACACATGTTATCACAAAGACATTTCTGAAAAGAATAGTTAAGATTAGTATTTATTTGTTCAAAGCATTCCAATGTTTTTTGAGAATTTTAAAACTTTGGAGTCGTCCATATAAATGTATATCACAGGTAGACGAACACGTTAAGATTCTAAAATTATGATTTCTTTCTCTCATCGGTCAATTCGTTCTGACTTAATCATTTATTTAGTATCAAATTGGTAGATCCCTTGTATTGAGAAATACTTCATTTACTAAAAGACCTTAAAAATTTTGTTTCGTGTTATTCTGATACTAATCCACCGATGTCTTCTAGTATGTACTTGGCCGTGAGCCGTGATAAAGGCAGTTGATTTTAAATTCTAATAAATTATAAATTTAATTTTTTTTTCTATTTGAACGTATGATCGAAGTATTATAAGTTTTGGTTTACCATACAGATTCGAACGGATCGATCACGAACGATACAATAACACTATAATCACTAGACCTAATATTAGATAATAATTAAAATTTAGTATTACATTAATAAAATAATAAAAATCAGAACAACATATTATAAATCTTTCCTTTTTTAATTATTTTGAGCTCAAAATTAATTTTTTGGAATTTGAAAAAGCAAAAATATTATTTTTTTTCTAATTTTCGTAATAACTTCTAATACCTATCTAGATACAAGTAAAGACTTTTTTTGTTTAGTATGAATAGATTGAACTAATGTTTAATGGTTTGCATTTTATATACACAGTGGTATTTAAGAAATAGGACTTTAAAATGAACAATTGAAACTTTATGCCTATGGGAAAAAATATAGTTAATGACATAACGATGAAAATATTAATTTAAAAAATATATCCATACCATACCATCTTTTCAGTTTTGTGGGGCTTAAAAAAGAGTTAAGTTATTTCGAACTAAGTGCTAAGAGCAAAGCATTTTTAACCCCAATTGAAATTTCAAAATTTATTAACTTTTGTTTTTATATCCAACAAAAATGGTATATAAAAGATAGATATATAAAATTAACACTCAATTAACTCGAAATACACCTATGCTAAATTAGTTTGGTATTGGACTATCTATTAGTTCATGATAAATGTTTCTATTCATTCAATATACAAAAGCACTAAGGATTCATTTAATTTTAAAATTATTGACTCACTTTAATGACACAATTAACTAATTTATTGATTATCAAATTAATATTCACTGAATAAAAAAAAAATCAATTCACTTTAAATACCCAGACAGGGAATTTCTTATTCCCAATGTATACTATGTCTGTATAATTCAAGAAATCTTAAAATTGGTACACCACGGACGACAGTCGATTTGATTCTGAGCAATTCTTTTCTCTTTTCAACTAACATTCCTCTCAGCTGAATTTACTACAAAGACATAGTTTCCAGCTCATTCTACCCTTCGAGTTATACTGATCCCGATAAGATTTTTTGACGCAAACGCATGCTAAACATGAATCTCATCCCCATTTTGGGTGGAAACACTGTAACCAGTCATATGGAAATTTTCGGAGTATATCCAATCCACTATTAACAGAGGTGGAGCTTTAAGCTACATTGTTTCAGGTATTCCATATATACATCCATACATACTATAGGTATATTCATATTATATAATATACATTGTAGATACCGTATAAATTACAAGCCCACAAATAAATTTCATAAGCATAGACATTTTGAAGCAAATCTATATAAATACATATCTATTCTATATCAATATAAAAATCGGAAATTGAAATTTCAGACAGAAATCTATAAAAAGCTTGCATCTCGTGCGTAATATCAATGAGAACCGTTTCGATCACTCTTATATAAATGTTTTTTATATGATATGTATAATTTTTTTTTATATATATAAAATTTGTTATATACATACATACATATATTTTATATATAATTTTTTGCACAATCATGTCATTTACTATTATTATTTTTATCATTATTAATATAATTATTATTATTAATTTATTGTTAATTAATTCAAAAAAAAAAAAATTAAAGTATTTAATTATTGAAGGGAAAAGATTTTATTCAAACACAAAAATTACAAAAAAACTATATTCTATATTCAGGGAAAAATTTGTCTTGCAAAATTTAAGATTTTTGTATTTGATGACTTTTGTTATTCTGTTTTACGTATCCTTTCTAATCTTATTTTCGTTCAAATTAAAATTTTTATTTGAAAAGAAAATGGTCTGTGTAGAAAATGAAAAATGTTAAGGGAAAATTGAATTAAAATATTTTCGTGAAGTGTATAATAAGTTGCCATGCAACGATCAAATATACGTTTTCAACAAGAATTCATTTTTAATAGGTAGGAATTTCATTTTAATTTCGATTATTAAGTCAAGTGGAAGTAATAAACTTATTTATATGCAGAATGTAGGAATGAGTAGGTAAATATAAATTCAATAGAAGTAGTTAATTAGCGCTAATTACAAAAATTGTAATTTAAAAAAAAAATACTAATACGATTCCAATTTTAATATAACTTGAGCGAAATATAGTGGTTTCGAAACAATGACGTCAGTGAAAGCATTATTACATTTAAAATAAAAATTAATAATTAAATAAAGTGAGAAAATCGAAAATTTATCGGGAAAATTCTTTATCAATAATTTTCATTTCAAATATAGATAATATGGTAATTCTAGAAAAATGAATAGAAACCAATAGCAAAGAAATTCGAAGATTACATTTTTTTTAGGGTACCTTAAACCATTGTTTAAACAACTTTTATTTCCCGGAACATAACCAATTTACCAATCTATTACAATTTTTTTTTACCAATACTACATAACCTGGATGTTTCATCGATTTATTAAATGATGAGCTAAAAAGTTCATTACCTACCACTAAATAAAAGCCGAAGAATGTTCGCATCCATTAAATTCAAATTTCTCTGGGCTGATTGTAAGTATGAATAAAAATTAAACTACTTACTTGATTTTAATTTATTTAATTACATTGTTTAATATATATTTATGTGTAATATCAAGTTGTGTTTCCCCTATTTTAATTGTATGTGTGAACAGATAAAGTAAAGAGATAGTAGTAAAGAAAAGGGATATTTCTTCTTAGTTTATTTCAATTGTTTCACCCTTTCTATCAAATGTAAATTATTTTTATAATCGCATAGTGTTGATATGTCCTCAGATACAGATAGATAATCTCTAATTCACGTATCTTCCCCAAATATGTTTTAATAAATGTTATGACTAATAAATACCATCTAAGCGTATATTCAACTAGTGTAAAGTACGTAGTTAGTAACTTTAGTAGTAAAGTGACCTAATTTAAGTTATCGCTAATAAGTCCTCTCCACATATACATATTTTGCATAAAATCACCGAAAAATTTTCCCGAATTTTTAATTCAAATCGTTCATTGTTTGATAAACTTCAAATACATTAGATACATATGTTATATGAAATGAAAGGTTCTTCTATATTTTCGGTTCATATTTTTAAAAGAGGATTTTTCAGCGAAGTATTATTTATTTAATTATTTAATGCTGCTGCTCTGCTTTAAACATTTAATTCTAAATAATTCATTTAGTTCTACATTATTTAATTTAATTTATTATTTTTTTTATTTTGTAGTAATTAATTAGTAATTAATTAAACGAAAAAAAGCTTATAAAAAAAAATTGGATGAAAAATACCAAAGCTTGAGTAAATAATTTATATTAGGTAGGTACATTAAGTAAGTAATAAAACAAAATAATTTTCTATATTTATTCAATGATGAGCTCTTTTGGTCTGGCATAAGGAACGTCACGGAAAGAGGAGTCAGACTAAAGGAACGCCGAACACTCTTACATACACACACACACACACTTAGGTACGTACTTAACACCCATTAAATACAAATTTATAATTTAAACTAATATTCCCTTAAACCTTAGCCCTTCATTCATTTTATGTAAAACATAAATCATATGCCGAATAAAATGTTGAACAAGTTGAAGCGGTTACGCAAAATTAAACAGAAAACTATACAACAATTTTTAATTATAAATGTAATCGTAAATAACGTGAGATGAGCTTAATTTAATTATTTTAAAAAATCTCCACAAATTTTCATTGAATAATTTAATTAAAGTTCAAAAACCAACTTGTCTTTGAAAAAACGTTTAAGATTATTACGACTCAAGCTTTCGCGTAGCCCTCCGAATCTAAACCACTTGAACTAAAATATCATTTTTCATCCATTTTATTAGAATTTCTAGTTTCAAAGCAAAGACTTTTCACTTTGCAATATAAAAAATATTCATTTGAACAAAACACCTTTTGAGGTAAGGTATTTTAATTTTTCACTTCAATTTCATCTTCACAATGCCATTTTCTTTTTGTGTACCAAATTGATATGTCGATTGGCGTTCCCTTGCGTACCAGAAATATACTTTTATTGCTTCTTTTACTGGTTTGGGTATATATAGGTAAATAGAAATGATTGATGTGGAATGGGAAATACTAAGTGGCAATAAACAAACACTTTAAAAGTATGAGAAATATCACCCTCAGCATTTTCATTTATGAGTTTTCCAAGAGCAAGGTTTATTACTATGAACATCGTATACGAATGTAGGTAGGCACTTGTTTTTCAGATAAGTTTTCAACATTCTAATGATGAATTAGGGGAAAATATTTTTGTTTTTAGATTTTTTAGGTTCATTAATTTATGAAATACCTTATTAGATATAAGGCCCTCATTCTACACTAACTAAATAATAAATAGATTAGATAGAAAGAAGTAATAATTGGCTACGCCAATGTTTATCATTTACTTGAAAGATAGTCGAAATGTCGAAAAAATAAATAACACAAAAATTATAGAGAATACAAAAATGATGATTTTATTCATAGACCAAAAGAAACCATGATCTGCCGTTATGAAGCTACAATCATTTTTATGTAATTTCTAGGCTTCCTAATCTTTACTCGAAAAATATTTGGATTAAGAAAAAAATGTAAATGACAAAAATGATAGAAAATAAAAAAATTAAGATTTCATTAACCTTTAAAATACGGAGCCTAATTTTAAAACATAAAGTACGGGGTAACTAACGTATATTAAGTATTTAGTATATTATAATTTTTAGTAAAGTTAGTAAATTAAAATAAGATTAATTTATTAATTTCATTTTTTTTATTTTAAGAAATTCAATGAAATAGTTACATTATGTATTTTAAGAAAAAAGTTAATAGACCTTAAAGTTCCACAACCTACATTTATGGCGCTACAATCTCATTTTTAGGGTTTTTAATCATTTGTATTCAATTTACTCAATATATATTTGTTGTACAGACAAAAAGTCGAAAATAATAAAGAAGTACTCATATGGGTATATTAAAATTGGGGTTGTCAATTGTTCCTTCTTTACTGGTTTAACTTAAGAGTTTCACAAAAAAAAATGTTGTTAACATTTTTTTCTACGATAACTATTAAGCGGCGTTAGAAACTCCGTACCAAAGTTATAATACTCTTTGATTAACATCATACGGCTATAAAAATATATATCATTCAAAAATCATAAACCATAGCCTGGTTTAATTTCACGGTAGCTTAAATTTGGAGGGTGGCATTGTTTCATGGACCAGTGATATTTGGTCTTCAATATTTTTAAATTTCAAATATTATTATATAGCTTTGTCTGTTAATGTTAACCAAAATATTCTTTCCAATCATTCTTTTATATATATGTGTGTCTCGTTTTACACGTTTTCAATTTGGACGATTTTCCTTGGAACATATCTACTGTGCAATCGAGGTATGGGTGTATATCTTATATTAGGGCCCTTTTCCCCCATATTTAGTTTTTTCTTTAATCACATATACTTATGTATGTAAGCTTATATAACTACTAGTATATACTACATCTCTATATAGGTTGCGAGTTTAATCCTAAATATATCTCTCAAAATCCTAAAATTCAATAATGATTAATTATATGAACAAATGTACAGATGTAGATGTAAAATCAGAAGTATATTTTGTACTATACAAAATAAATACTTATTTGATTGATACATAACTACGGAATGTTGACATGATTATCTCAAATATCATCCTCACATACGACCCACATACTTAAAACGGCAATCCACACATATTTTTTTCTTTGATAATATGGTTGCAATATCCTCATGAGAATGATAGAACTTCATTGTGTGAAAATAAATAAACCCTACCTTTTCATGTGTAGGCGGATATTAGAAAAGGAAATTCATAGAAATCATTCTTTGGATTTGGATGTGTTATTTGTACAGTAAAGAAAAATTATATTTAAAATATTCCTTCAATGTTGTTACTATTTTGAAAATTATCAATCGAGTAGGATTTTTACTTAAGAAAAATAATTTCAGTATTAAATATTCCTTAGGGTTGGGGGAATATGCATACATAGATATGTATGTCCTTGTGACATGATTCCCGCGACTAAAGCTCTTATTTCTGGGAGGGTCTTCATGAAACGAAAAGTACAATTGAATGAAGATACAAATAAATGAATGTACTTACTGTTGGAGACTATATAATAATCTGCTTTATCCTACATTCATTATGTTTTCGCGATACGACAAATGCACGCATTGATTTTTTTTCCCAACACGCTGATTTATCCTGGATAGCACGTCATCTATCATATACTTATGATTATGGACAGGAGATTTTAAAGTGGTATCCAAACATGCTTTAAGGTATTAAATCTATGCCTAAGGTCAAAATTCGGGCGGACAAATAGGATATTCATATTCAAACAAAAACGATTTTATTTGGAAAAAAGCCAAAAGAAAACAATTGCAGAAAATGAAAAAAACTATTCCAAAACAAAACGACCGATAGATAGATTATGAAATGAAAAAAATATGCATTATTTTAAATATTTATAATTATTATTATATAATTGATATTTAATTAATTAAAGATTAATGTTGAACTATTGTATTTAGGTGATACAATTGCTCCTATACCTCATCTGACAGTTCGCCACTTTTACATACACCTACACATACCATTTACCAGTAAAATATATGTGGGAGCTCAAATTTTCACCTACCCCACTGTAGTATAATTCCCCTGGTATTTTGTATACAAATTGTTGGGGAAAGAAACTGTATCACTTTTGTAGGCGTGTTACAGGCGTTTACATTTCCATCCCGCCTTTTTAATGAAAAGCTTGCAAAATACTTTTATTTTTAAATAATAAGCTTTTTATTTGTTAGATTCAACTATAAAAGTCAATATTTCGTCTATGTATATGTAGGACAAAAAGTCATCATCTACACTTTTGTCGAAAACTCGTTTTTTTACATTTTCCTATTTAATTTTCAATTATATCTATCGTAGAAGACCATATTTTTCTAACTTTATTACTTAAGAATAAAACAAATTTAAAACTCAACTCATTAACTTCAATGATAAAAATGTATACAAAAAGCCTCATAACTCAAAAATATGAAAATTTAGATACATAGTTACTTTTTGTTCTACGTATATAGACGATTTATTAAATTAAACTAGTAAATGTACATTAGAATCTCTAAATTCGATACTTTTCGGATTCGTGGGTACCCTGGGATACTTTTCAGCTAAAAACTTGATCTTTTTAGTTGATATTTTTTTTAAATTACAAAAAAGTTAGCAAAAAAACGCGCACCTCTTTGAAGTTAAGTAGAAAACATAAACACGATTTCTTGAATCGAATGTTCAAATTTACCGTTTTGGCCTAATACGAGATGACCCTATAAGGGAGCACAAAAAAGCTATGTGGCTAAGTTAGTGGACCATTTGCAGTGTTTGTTGAAAATGAATTTAACCTGAATAAAAAAAACACCTAAACTATATATATATATATATATATATATATTTTGTCTTTTTTATACGAATTGAAGGTTTTTCAACAACAAAAAATGGAATAAAAATTTTGGTCACTCGGATCGCTCACTCGCTCGTTAACACGATGACTCAAGAACGCGTTGAGCTAGAAGCCCACTCCTCCACAAAAAATTATATATACAAGAAAGTTTTTATGTTTTGTACTGTAATTCATTTTTAACCCTTAAAGGACCCCCCATACTAAAATACAATAAAGTGACAATTTTCTCACAATTGTTATATTGAATTGAGAAAAAATTGTAAATACAAAAAAGTTTTTGTTTTTTGTATTGCATAAAAAGAGGTTACCATTTTTGATCCACTGTTAATTCTTATAAGACTTACTATAATGTCAAATATTAAGTATCCATTTTCTCACAATTCTTAGATGAAATTGAAAAAAAAGTTAGGGAATGCTAGAGAAAGGGTAGGGGAGCGGTAGTTCAGTAATGGAAGCCACGTATCTTTAACTTAGCAGCTTTCTTTGTTAAAAATAGACATAAACGTCTGTATAACTCTCAACAGTTAGAGAAGGACATATAAATATAAAATAATTCGTATGTTTAAGCAAGAAAAACCTTTTATAGGAATTTCTTTATGTTTTTTAATTAAAAATTGCTATAAATTGTTATCCGTAAGTAATCCATATTTAGTTCCTCAAATTCATTGTTAGTATTGAGTAATTGGATTCGGCAAGAATACCTGCTTGTTTGATTAGATACGAAATTATTTATAAATTAAAAATGTTATCGAAATTTTAATAAATTTATTATAGTACAAACTTTTTTGGTATTCGGGCCTTTCTTACAACTCGGCTATATCAATGAATGAAATGATATGATTAATAAAATGAATATGGAACAGAAAGTATATGTATGTATGTATGTATATGTATTTAATTTTTAATACAAAGTGTAGTTCATTTTGTTCATTAATAAACAATAAATAAATATACATTTCAATAAATTTAATAGTTATGACTTGTGGAATAGGTGCTTACATCTGTAATATAAGCATGATGTTCGTATTACCCAATCGTAAAGAATTTTTAAGATGAATCTGTTAAACTGCTTCCATGTTATTGTTTTTGTCAGCTTCATCAAAGAAAAAATTGTTTCCAGACATACATATGTTATGCATTCACATTTTCTCATCATTGGATTTTATCTATATTCACATAGTTTTTATAAAATTCAATAACACATCTTTTAGATAAGAGTTAAATTTTAAGTCTATAATTTCCATTATAAATTCACTTGGTACATTTTCAATATTTACTGTGAATGGATAGGTAAAAAGACGTACACCTACATCCTTTTCTTTGGCAGGAAATTCGGTGAAATTTTACTTTACGGGCCGAGTTGAGCTGAATTGTTGTGGTAGGGGGGGAAACGATAGAGGGATCCCCCTGACCAACGTAAAGTAAAATTTAACCAGAAATTCAGTAAATCTCTAGTCAAACTTTTTTTAACTTTTATATTTTAAATAACTCAACGTCTCACACCAAAAACAGTTTTAGTTGAAATGAACTTCCACTTTCCACAGCATCATTTTGTCTATAGTTATGTTACAAATACTATGGTTGCTATGTTGCAAATATTTTTTCCTAATGGCCAGTCGAAAAAAGATAACATTGGATTCAAATAATGTCGTGGTTTTAATAAATATACCCCTGTAAGGCCCTAAACCTAAATGAATGTCACCTGTGAAATATATGTGGGGTGTGGAATGTTGTATGTGCGCAGTGGTGGTAAATAAATCGATGAGTCAATTCAGAATATCTGCTGTGGTATTTTGAATTGGCAAATCATCAATAATTTGGGCTAAGTGCTAACTGTCAATTCAGAATACCTGCTGTTCTATCTTGAATTAACAAATCATCGATAATTTGGGCTAAGTTTTTAATGTGGATGTCTCGTGCTGGAGTTTTATTATATAATAAATAATGTTTGCTGAACACTTTCGCGACTTATGCCCAATAATAATAATGACTTAATGTCCAATAATAACATTATTAGAGACGAATAAAGTCGTAGAAAATAAACAAATAAGTACTCATACGGGTATACATAGTTATTATAATCGGCATAGCCAATTATTTTTCCTTTACTGGTTTTAATATCAAATGGGAGCAAGAGAAGTATTAGTTATTAGCTTATTAAATACAAGATGAGAATATCCAATAGAACGTCTCAAATAAAACAAAAATAGTTTTTGCAAATAAGTATGTTACATTTATTATGTAAAGTAAATCTTTAATAATACATACACAAAAGGATCCAGTTAAAAAAAATAAAAAATTAGGAAGAATCAGAACTACTATCCGATGAATCTCCACTACTACTTGAAGAATCACTGCTACTGTTACTGGTGCTGCTGCTACTGCTGCTACTACTGCTACTAGTTATAACAACTTTCTTCGACTCTGGAGGTGTGATCAGCTTTGGTACATTTTTTAAATGTTCGCGCAATTCATCAGTAAGACCTCCAAGACCAATTGATGTAAAAAAATTAACAGCAAATCTTGTATTGCGTGGATTATCTCGAGGAAAAAGACCACTAAATGATTCCTGAATCGAAACATCTTTTAACCTTGAATTTAATTTTCCAAGGCCCATATATTCAGCGAGTTCTTGAAAAAGAATCTTTATGAATATTCTGCTGGAACTAGTTGTATCATCTTCATTCAATCGAATACATTCCATAACATCCCAACCGATGGCATCTGTAAACAATAAATGAGCAAAAAATTTACTAACATTTCGCAATCGATTCGTATCCAGTCGATGAGTTGTTGCATAAGTATCTTTAAATATTTCTTCAAATGGTGGTATATAAATTTTGTTAATCATACAAAATCTCTGTGCAAGTAGTCCATAAAATTTTTCATATGTACGTTGTTCAGCGCAGCAATCCAAAAACATATGACACAATTCCATTTCTTGACCTGGTTTTAATTCCATTTTCATTAGCTTATGTGCACATTCCTCGTAATCTAAACTTGAATGTATTGTTAGATAAATTGTTCTTCGGAGTGCAACCAAATTTGTTTCCGTTTGGTCTATAATGAGTTCCTGTTTTGTTGCTGCACTCTCTTTATCGCTATCACCTTCGTCGTCACTCGTATCGTCCCCATCACTACTTGAATTATTAGAATCACTGACATCACTTCCGAGTAATTCTTTACTTAGACCTTTATATTTGTTTTCGTTAATTTCGTACTCAGCATCAAATTTGTAAACATCTGCAAATCAAAATTAAATTAATTATTAAACAGGTGCAAAAAAATTTAACAATAATTTAATTTAATAAACAAATTCAAATTTTATTTTATTTTCTAATGAATGTACATTGTACAATTCATTATTTGATATGAAAGGATTGTAGTTTTCTTATCAAGTACTTATAGCCCGGATAAATAATTTATTGGTTTTTTTTTATCAACATTACGCTATACTTCATTATTTATCTCATTTTAATACTAATAATCTATCGAGCAAAATAAATATTTTACTTACTTAAAACATCCTGCGGATCAGTTGCTTCATCCAACATAATCAAATGTGTAAATTGATCATCTTCCTCGACAAGTTCCAAAGATTCTAAAACTGCAATATGATCCTTAAATCCATCCTTTCTTACTTGAAACACAACTTCAATCATATATTGAACACGTTTATCCAATTTCCCTTCATGCAGAATATTTTTAAGCATTTCAAAGATTGCATTAACACCTTTTGAAGATACTTCTTGCAATTTCATACCACATTCTTTTAGAAAAGCTATGGCAACCTCAACGGAATCATCCGTTGGTGTCTCAACTAAAAGTGTCAAAATCTCTAAGGCAAGTATTTCATGGACAACTCTTTGATTTACTAGATGTCCAATAAATCTCGAAGAAGAGAGACATATCATTTTGTCATTACGACGAAAGCCACGTTTAAATTGAATTACTAGCCGTTTTAACAGTAATTCGCCAATATTCGGAAACTTGGAATTTATAACTGAAACAAGGGCCGCATAAACATGTGTAAATGTGGGTGAAGCTGCTTGAGCTTGTATTATAGAACGACAAATTAAACCTCTGCCCCTAATAATGTTTTCTTTGAGAAGTTCTCTTGTGATAATTCCAATATTATCAACGTTGACTTTGTTAATGTATCCATGAATAGATTTCTTCAATGCTTCCCATGCTATTCTTTGATATGCTGGAGACGCTTTATCGGTAATTTCTGCTTGTAGAAGTCGCAGTTTAGCTGGTGGAATGTATGCACCGCCTGTTTTTGATGTTAATATATCAACAGTTCTCTGTTGTCTACGTGGTATAACTTCTGGATCAACGGGTGTTGAATTTTCTTCGTTGCGAGCTTCTTCTTTCTTAGCTTCTGATTTTGAAAAACTTTTGCCTTCATGTGAACTTCTTATTTGAGCCTTATCTCTCTTATAAGCTTTGCTATTGGATGTTCTTTCTTCATCATAATATCTTTTTTTATACCTATGTTTTCTAGTGGATTCTGAACTCGAACCACTTCTACTTCGACGTCTGTAATTATATTCTTTTCTGCGATCATCATTTTTATCTCTTTTAGTTCTCTCATAGTCTCGATTCTTATCCATGTAATTTTTTTTTCTATACTCCTCTTCTCTCTCACCTTTTGATTTAGAAATGTTCTGTTTTTTTGACAAATCGTCTTTTTGTCGAGTCGGCAAATTAGCATCGGCATTATTTGGTTGTCGTTTCGGTCGATCTTCGCTGCCATTTACACTTGAAACCGATAGGCTTCCTTCAGAAGTTAATTTTTTTTCAACTTTCTTGTTGCTTTCGTCTACAAAATACTGAATTTATTTATTGTTGATGAAAAAAAAATTAAATTTGTTACCATAATTGTCCAATCTTGGTTCTTTTGTAATGGCATCACATGTATTATCGGATATTAAACGTTTGCGATTTTTTTTCGATTCCATTGAAAGGTCTGCTTGCTCGGTACACAATCCAGAAGTTAAACTCATTGTTACAAAACTCCCGTACTTGAATTTTTAACAATAGTTATAATTAGTTTTAATTAAATACACAAAACAACATGTTAAACGTTGGCCAAGCAACTTACAATTTACTAGTGATGAGCAGTAGTTGGGTACTCTTGCCGAATCTAATTACTCAATAAATCCAATAGTGATTAGTATTTGAGGTACTCAATACGGATTATATACGAATTTAAGGGTTACAAATAACAATTTTTAGCAATTTTTAATTAAAAACATGAAAAAATAAATTATTTTATTTCATTTTGACAACAGTAAAGTCCACCAATAAAAGGTTTTTTTCGCTCTAACACAGTAATTTTTTAGATTTGTATCCTTATCTAAATGTTGAGAGTTGACAGACGTTGATGCTTAATTTGAACAAAAATTTTAAATACTACAAATGGTTCACTCACGAAGCCACATTCCCTTTTTGTGCTTCCTTAAGGACGTCTCGTTTTCGGCCAAACATCTACTTAAATGCGTTTTTTTGACTACTTTTTTGTAATTTAAAAATAATATAAAAGTATCTTATATAAAAGTATCAATTATTGAATAAATTAAATATGTCACTCTATGGTCATTAGAAAAAAATTTTAATAAATATATATAAAACTGATTTTTTTTATTTCTATTTAATTTTTTTATTTTAAAAAACAAAGCTATGCTATAAAATAATAACTGTTTACGATAACTTTTCACTAATTCAGCATTTTAATAATTTTACATAGAGGGGTTAAAGTTTCGGTCAAAAATAAATAGTTCTATTGTTGCCATTAATGAAAATGATAAAGAATGATGTGGCTTCCGTTGCACTAGATATGCTTCACTTTCGTATAGCCAATATGGCTGTTGTATAGTTTTTATTTGTGAAGTCGATTAAGAGAAAATCTACCTACCTAGTTGGTGTTTAAAATAAAAATTTTATTATCACCCTAATACAAAGTAATTATAATTTTGGTTAGTAAACGCCCTTTCTTAGTTTTCTAAAAAGTACTGGATTTTGATATAGCGAGATTTGTTGATTATGTTTAATTGGTGAGGAGCAAGTGCAAAAATCGCAGTCCGTGCTTTGTGTTTTAGGTGTTGCGCCATAAAATAATTAAATAAAATTAAACAGTCATAAGACCGTTTCACTTGGACTATTAGAAAAACCATTGGATATCAAATAGGGTAACTATTGAATATTTCTAAAGAAATAATTTCCATTTTGTTAAAAAAAAACCTTTTTGTATATTGCACTTGCTGTGTAAATTTTGTTTTTTTTTTAACTGCGTCATCTCCGACTTTTTTATCATAAGAATTTATGTGTGAATTTGTTATTATATATTGTTATTTTTATCATAATTGATTTTTCTACATAATTGGAAAAAGTCAACGTTTGTTAATACTCAATACCTAGTTAGAACAAGATTCATTGTGTTATCTAATTTGCTTGTTGTATTGTATTGATTTATAGCTGGACTAAATCTGTTTGTAAGTAATTTATGATATCATCATTCAATCAATCTCGTTCCGATGCATTATAAGTAGAATTTAGATTCAGTAAGTTGATACCCAAAATTGGGAAATGACTTTCGACTTTAGGCCCTTGATTTTATTTAATAATTAAAAATTATATATAACATTAACAGTCATTATTCTGGCATTTTCTAGGTAATTTGTAGTGTAAAAAATCATACCTGTAATAAAAAGAAATGTATGTAAACAATGCTTAACGCTACTAGAATTCAATTTTTTCTAAATGGAACTAATTTTCAATTTCGAGCTAAATGGTCCTATTCTACAGAGAAAACCCTATTTATAAAGATCACGTTTAATGCTATTGTTTCAATTTTTAATAAAAACTCACAATTCTTAGTTTTATAATCTTTAAATTAGGAAGAGATTAAAAAAAAAATATCAAAATAGGTTCATATTTTGGTTACTGGATGTCGATTTCACTTCAACTGTAGTTGTAGATCTTGTATCATAGTATGTGCGTGCAATGTACCTGTTTACTTTACATTTACATGATGATAATAGTGATTGTATAAAGATCGTTTCACTTGGAATATTAGAAAATATATTCAAATTATGTGTAATTTTTTAACGTTAAAGGTCATATACATACATATGTATGTTTAAGAATGATTTAATTGATTTTCATATATCGTATATAAGTCATGGAAATGGTATATTTTTAAGGTGTTTAATACTATCGTAAAATATATTTTGTAAAAGAACAAAGTCTAATAATATTCCAATAAAAACTTTCAAAAATATCTAAAAATTACCAAAAAGAAATGTCAACAGGACCCTATTAAAATAGCATGTTAGATTGCTCCACAACAAAAACTTTTATTTGTTCGAATTGGAATAAAGCAGATCTTTTAAGGCGTTTTCTTTAGAGTTAAAACTACAACCCTTTAAGTTACTAGGGATCCAAGAAATAATAATACTCGTTTATGTACTTCATAACAAAGAAATAATCACGCTTTTTAAAAACGTGGACCAAAAAATTTGAAATAAAATGTCCGAATTAATCAACTTTTGGCACACACAAAATATCCAAACTATAAACAATCAGAGCTATCATTACTGAACATTATAAACGCGACAGTTAAATTAGGAATTACCCAAAGTTAAGAAAAAGTACAATTTAAGAAAAGATTAATATATATTTTGTGATAATAATAGTGGTCAAAGTGCTGTCAATGATTCGTTTCCACTTGAATCAACATATCATCCACCTTAAATACCAGTTTTATTTTATTTCAAATAATTAACAATTCATAACTGTTAATGCGACTCTGCTATTTTATAATGAATTAAGGAATTTTGATTTATAATAAGTAATATATTCCTGAGATATGATGATACAGAATTGGAAGTTATGCGAAAATAATTTCACAATAGGGCTCTAGACGCATTAATATATAAAATCAATAAATTGTTGTATTTTTAAACTTATATTTTAGATATTGCTATAAAAAAAATTTGTCATAATGGCGACAACTCAACGCGGAGCAGCCGTTGCACAGAGACCAAATGGCGGAACACAGGGTAAAATCTGCCAGTTTAAACTTGTCTTATTAGGTGAATCGGCTGTTGGAAAGTCTTCATTAGTATTGCGGTTTGTCAAAGGCCAATTCCATGAATATCAAGAAAGTACAATTGGTGCTGCTTTTTTAACACAGACTGTTTGTATTGATGATACAGCAGTTAAATTTGAAATTTGGGATACTGCTGGTCAGGAAAGGTTAATTTTATAAATATTTTTTTTGGGCGCAGTGTGTTTTTTATAAAAAAAATATATATTTTTTTTATAGATATCATAGTTTAGCTCCCATGTATTATAGAGGTGCACAAGCCGCTATTGTGGTTTATGACATTCAAAATCAAGACAGTTTTCAACGGGCAAAAACCTGGGTTAAGGAGCTTCAAAGACAAGTACGTATCAGTTATTATTTGTAAACAATAATTATATTCATTTTCTAAACTAATTAGTTAAATGTATTTTTAAACTTTTAAACTTTTTAAGGCTTCACCAAATATTGTAATAGCTTTGGCTGGTAACAAAGCTGATTTGTCAAATAGTCGCGTTGTAGAATATGAGGAAGCAAAACAATACGCTGAAGAAAATGGACTTCTATTTATGGAGACATCTGCAAAGACAGCATTGAATGTGAATGATATCTTCTTGGCTATTGGTATGTGTTTTTTTTAATATGGCAACTTTTAATTTAATTAGAAACAAAGTCGAGTCGCGGTTTTTGATATGATTCTATGCTATAATGCCTCTTATTACATACATTAAAAAAAAAATTATTTCAACTAATTAAACATTCAATAATGAAATGGTACAACATTACAAAGCGATAATTGATTGTGCCTACACCACACTAAGTAAAACAATAATTATCTAAAAAGCTGTTGCCAAATTCATTTGCATTAATCGTAAGATTAGAATCTTGTAAAAGGGGGTGTCAAAGCGTTGGATAAAAAACTACATATTTTAAATTTTGTAATTTTATTCATTATTTATTTTCAAATTTAATTTATACAATTCATAATGTTACTAGTGCTAAAGGTAGTTTGACTATGATGACGTTTTCATTTCATCTACTCTGTGTAGCCACCACATCGTTCCAGAACTGTCTAATGTCATGGTGTAGCCGGTGTTGGTTAAAAAAACGCAAACGTATTTGTATCGTTTATAGTTTTTTGTTTCTACTCTTGCAATACCATCGTCGATAGCGTAAATACGCCTGCTAAACGCGGTCGAATACTTCTTTAAACTGAAAACAATAGTCGCTTTGACATTTGGTGAATTGAATTGTTGTAGTGGAAGTGTTTAAAGAAACAATACGCCTAAATAATTAAATACTTGAATATGATTGATTGCTTATTCGATTAAGTAAGGTTGTTTTTTTTATCAAAAATTGTAAAAGTTAACAATAATTGTTATCATCATCACGCCCGGGGTTTCTCGGGGAAACATAGGCAAAAAAAACAAAAAAAACATTGTTTCTATTAAATTTTTTTTTTCTTTTTTATTTTTTAGCGAAAAAGCTTCCCAAGAATGAGGGAACCGGAACTCAAAACAGTGGGCAAGGACGACGACTGGCAGAAAACGAACAAAACCGACAGTCAAACAATTGTTGCAAGTGATGTCTTTCTGCAAGTAAGCCAATCAAATATAATTTTCAGTTTTTGTCTAATTATTCGGGAAGTTTTATTTAAAAATTTATTTTTTTTAACCTATAGTTTATTTTTTACCGGAGAAAACTTTGGGTTATGTAATATTGATGAAGCAGAAAGAGCTACTTATTCCAATTAAATTTATTTTAGTATTTTTATATACCACAAATTCTAAGAACATACAAAATTGACAACAAATACATTACACATGTTCCGACCTTTGAAGTTTTCTTTTTAATTTAACTTTTAACTAATCAAATATTGTTTACTTACCATATCAGATAAAAAAAAAATATTAATTAAACATAAACTTGAAGTGAACCAGTCGGCCAGACACATTTGTTAACAAAAAAAAAAAGTGAAAAAAACGTAGAAATTTTATTCATGCATTTCAAATTGCTTTAATTATAAATATTTAAGCCTACATATTTGTTTATATATTTAATTAAAAAAAAACAACAAAATAAACAACTTTTTAGTGTATATTGTATATCTGAGATTTTTTTCTAGTATATCTTAATTAATTGATATGAGTTAAAGATGGGTCAGTGCAAAAACAAAACAAAAAACACTAAAATAGGAATTGATTAAAAATATTAAACATTCCACGTTATATGTAAGGCCTATCTGCCATAAATTATTTTTATTTTGAAAAAATCAACAGTGTGTCTATTTTATTTTATATAATCTCTAAAATTTATATTAATTGCACTACCTGCCTATATAGGATATGTAAAACAAAATGAAATTTTTTTCCAAATCAAGATTGGTCCAGAACATTTTCCTTTGGTCATAGTAAAGTCGTTTTTCCTTGCTCGTTCTAAAATAGTTTCAAATTATTGTTTATTTGAACAAATCAAAAAATGTATTAATTACCTTTTATGATTAACAAGTAGCTCAAATGCCGTGTATTGTCCTATAGATTAAAGATATTATTAATTTCAGATTTACTAATCCGAAACCCTCAGTAAACATTCCGTAATCCAAGCCTTAAAAAAAGTACTCAAATTTCCATGATTCGCGATATTCAAATCATTTAATTCGGAATAATTAACCGTTTTTGGTAGAAACACATATGTATATTAAGAATTTACACCTTCCTATCATTCAATCTACAGTACAATACGTTTTGAATAGCTAAAAACGATCAAAATATTAAAATGTTTTTGGAACAATTTATAAACAATAAACTTTAAAAGATTTTTCTCACTAATTCTAATATTCACTAGTAATGCCATCTTTTGAGCCACCCCTACCACACACACTTATGTTAAATGTTTGTAATATAGCATATACACAAAATATTAATTACAAGAATTTAAGAATTTTGACAGATAGGGCCTACATATTTCTGTTAGACCATCCGTATCTTAAACTCCTAACGGTTATTTTTTGTTGAAATTGTAAAAAGAAAAATTACCTAATTGTTACATTTTTTTAGTTTTTAAAAACAAAACTCAAAATCATTAATATCCTACACATTTACATTTTTTTGTTATAAAATTAAAAAGATATTAAAAATGGGAGAAGATGCATTTTGCAACTGTTGTCAGGCAATATTTTGTTTGCGAATCAATACTGTGGAAAAAGTTATTATGCAAATTATTATTTCAATAAACATTAATAATGTTTCAAAATTGCATTTTTATTTTTCTTTATAAAATTGTATTTTTTAAATCGATTTCCACCCGAGTAAAACAATTTTCCTGAGGAAAAACCAGTAAAGAAGAAACAATTGGCTACGCTGATTATAATATAATTATATCCGTATGAGCACTTATTTATTATCTACGACTTTGGCCTTATCTATTTTTTCTGTACAACAAAGATATATTAAGTAAATTGAATACAAATGATTTAAAAACTCTAAAAATTTCATAAAATTGATTGCAGCGCCATAAAACTTTTGGTATATTAACACGTTGGTGGACAAGACGAGATATGCCGACAAGTGTAATAGTCACTCAAAGGAGTAAACGGCATATACCGTTTCAAAAGTACATAGTCATAACGGGAAGTTATGGCATGTGTCCCACTGAAAGTTATATTGAAAAAATTACTCTCCCCCAATGTGTTAATGAAATCTTCATTTTTCCAATTTGATCCAAAAACAATAGAGATCTTACTCCAGGAATACCTTATAGTGTAAAAATTTCAGCTCTAGCTTTAGTCGTTGAGCTGGAATCATAAAGTTAATATGTAATCTAAATATATTCTTTCATTAGCGAGGTGTTACTCGATAATTGCACATAGCCTTGTATTTTATCAGTGCAATTACCAAGTCTGCACTGTATGTATATTCTTTCCTATCTTTGGTAGAAAGCTTTGAATATAGAGATAAAAAGTAAGAGTATATAGCGTAAACGTACACAACATAGGTGAAGCAGGTGTTTGGCTGTGAAATTGAAATTACATTACAAATATATGAATTAATTTTCATTTCTCAAAACGTGAATGGTGCCAAAATTATAAAAGCAATTTAACGACATAAAAATCATTGGTATAAAACCAGATTTCTACAAAATCTATTTTTTTATCGAAAATAAAGTTGGCAACATTATTTGTGGAAAGCTGTCAAAGGCTATTGCACTTTTTCCCAGTTGACAACACCACACCGCAGTGTAAATGAATTAATTTTGGATAAAAATAATTTTTCAAAATAACATTAAAAAAAATGGTTGTATGGAGTTCTTTTTCAAGAAGTATTTGTAGTGCTGTTCGTTGTTCGAATTCTTTAACATCGCCAACTACAAAAATCACTAACAATGGTAATGACGATTTTGCATATCTGAAAATTTTTCATTCACATTTGTTTTTGTTACGTAATTCATTGTATAATTTTTATAGCTTATCAACTCTGCGTTAGACAAATGTCTGAACATGGCCCCAAGATATTTCCCCTAACACCATCACGTTTTCAATGGCATAAATTTAAAGATATGTTGCATTTCTTTGTTATGGTTGGTATTATTCCAATTACGGCATTGGTATTTTATGTCAACATTTTTATTGGACCAGCAACATTAACACCAATCCCCGATGGATATGTTCCTAAACATTGGGAATATCACAAGGTTTTTAACACTTAATAGATTAAACCAGACAAATTTATTACAACTTTAATATATCCTTTTAGCATCCTATAACAAGATTTTTGTCAAGATACGCATATCCACCACCACAGCAAGATTATGAGAAAATGTGTCATTTCCTTTATGAAGAAACGGATAAAGCTAGAATAAGGAAATTGGAAAATGATGTTAAAGTTAAAATGTCTGAACGTCATGATTATCAAGCTTATTACTATCGACCAGCGATTGCTAAATATCATAGGATATCCAGAGAAGCGGCTGAAAATATGGAAGCCTTGCGGGGCGATTAAAAGGTTGGTTTTGTTGCTTCGAATACAAGTGGATAATGTAGATAACTATTATATAAACAATTCTTTACAGTTTACATAGAATTCTGATGAAAATTAAAACGATTTTTTTTCTTGAACTGATATTTTATGATGTCTAGTAACTTCTGATATTAAATTTTTAAAAATAAGCTATGGGTATTCCTGAAGTGGTTTTTGGAAATGTATTGAAGTCCTATAAATATTGAGAGATGATCTACCACGAAAAATAGAAAAATTATCACATCCACTGTGTGCGATTAGTATTAGCACACTAGTATTTTGGATTTGGCGTTTATAGCTAATGCGAGTATAATCTATTGTAAATCTTTGTTCCATTAGTATATTTTTTAAATGGTTTAATAAGAAAAGTACCCGTGTGCACAAGAAAAATCTTGGTTAGCTATTCTCATTTTCTTTATTTAGAATGACAAAAATCTGACATTTTTTTAAACGATCAAAATTTACCTACAATAAAAACAAACCTTTTAATTCACACCACAAACATTAGATAAATTATTACAATTTTGAAAATCATTTCATTTCCAAATCAAGCGCCTTATACATAAATGTCAAAATATCGGTAGCTTCTTCAATTTTTTTTGTCGTCGGTTTACCGGCTCCATGTCCAGCTTTGCTATATACACGTAAAAGCAATGGATTCTTTTGATGGTCAGAACTTGATACGGCATAATGTAGAGCTGCTATAAATTTCAACGAATGCAACGGACTAACACGATCATCATGATCGGCAGTTAGAATCAATGTAGATGGATATTGTTCATTTACTATAAATTCAGAAATTAGTCTTAATGAATAGTTAAATAAATACAGACTTTACAATTTTTCGGTGTTTTTACATTGTGCAATGGCGAATACGCCAATAAATTATCGAAATGTTCTTTCTGATTAGGATCTCCATAGTCTGAAGTCCATGCATGACCAATTGTAAATTTATTGTACCGCAACATATCCATAACCCTAATTTTGTAATAATTTTTTCCTATTAAAAGCCTTTTATTAATGAAAATTATACAAACCCAACTTGCGCTACAGCAGCTCCAAATAAATTCGGTTTTTGATTAATACATGCACCAACCAAAAGACCACCATTCGATCCACCTTGTATAACAATTTTTTGTTTCTCCGTATATTCATTATCAGCCAAATATTCTGCGGCAGCTTGGAAATCATCAAACACATTTTGTTTATTCAGTAGCCGACCAGCATTGTGCCATTTTTCACCATATTCACCACCACCACGTATATTTGGAAATGCTAGTAAACCATCGAATGTATCAATAAACATTAATCCGGTTATACTAAATGTTGGCTGAAGGCTAATATTAAATCCACCGTATCCATACAATAGGCAAGGTTTAACTTTTACTGGGCTATTCGTTTTATACACAATAAACATAGGCACACTGGTACCGTCTTTACTTTTATAAAATACTTGGGTAACCGTATAATTATTACAATTGAAACCATCAAGTTTTAGTTTAACTTCACGAAATATAACCGGTTCTTTGTCCGGTTGTGAAAAATCATAGTGATATATAATTCCTAGAGAAAGAAGATTCATTAATGATTAAATGTTAATTAATGATGTTTATTAATCGATAATTTTACCTGGTGTTAAGAACGACATGAATTGATAAAATATTTCCGAATATTTCTTTTTTCCACTAAATCCCACTATCGTACCGATTTGTAATGGGAATTTACGTAAAAGTTTTCCGGTCTCAAGTGAATGGACTTGTAATACACTCTGAAATATTAATAAAAGATTAAATAGAGAACAGCTATGTGAATTAGGGTGGATTGTTTTTATATTAAAGAAATTGTATTTTTAATAATGCTATAGTGCGGAAAAGTTGTTAGTTAAACAATTTTCTAATAGAAGACAGTCAGAATCGACATTTTTTTAGTATTCTTTAAAACTTCAAAACGTTTGGGGAGGCTAAAAGAATTAAAATTAAAAAAAAATAGAGTTTTTCGAAATCACTATTTGTAACTTTTCCTTACTAAAGCGATATGTATACTTCATCTGTGGAGAGTATTTTGGTCGCGAAATGGATCAAAGTTACCTTAATATCATGCATGTAACCAATAACAATTTTATTATCATTAACACATTGAGCCCAATCTAGTACATCTTTTTCATCTTCCTATAAACAATATTTCAAAAATAATCTAATTTTTTTAATTAATAATAATAATAGCGGGATTTAACCTGAATTAATGTAGTCCAGTTTTCCTCCTGTGGTTTATCGAAATCAATACAAATCAGTCTGTAGTTTGGTGCACCTTTATTTGTTCTAAATACAGCATTCGAACCAGTGTTTGTTATGTACTGGGTTGAAAACAATTAATTATTTCTAATATATATTATAATAAGAGTATGTATAAGAAACTCCATTTCTCTTACCTCATAATCATTTTCAAATTTGTACACAATTTGATTGATTTTTAATTTTTCACAAATCTTTCCAGTCTGTTCTAAGTCCGCAAAAAATATTAAATTATCTCGACAATCTTTGACCACAAGTAATATCAAATATTTGCCACAATCCGAAACTTCAGCACCACTACAAATAGGAATTCAATGGTTAGGAATTTTTTTAAATAAAAAGACAAAAGTTACATTCTCCATGTTGGATTATCTGGAAAATCGACAACCAAAATATCATTTTCCTGTGGCTCATTGACACGATGATAATACAATTTTTGATTTTCATGCATTTGCGTTTCTGAACCATCTGTTTTGCCATCTTGTTCCGGGTATCTCTATTTCACTTAATATTTTATTATAAACCTTCTTTATAGATAAGTGAAAAAATTTGTTACACAATAAAAAAATCCACGATTATCTTTAGTCCAGGCCATTGATGAGTATTTAATTTTTTCCAAACATTCTGGAAAATCTTCGCCCGTTTTGATATTTCGAATTTTTATTCTAATCCAATCGGAACCACTTTCACTTAGACCATAAGCAAAATAGTTGCCATCATCGGAAAATGATGTTCCCGATAGGGCAATAGTGCCATCAGTTGATAGAGTGTTGGGATCAAGAAAAACAGTCGGTTCACTGGAGAGTTTTTCCTGTTTGTATAATACACTGTAAAATCGAAAAAGAAACAACAAAATGCATTAGATAACTCTAATTAATCATGAACACAATAATATATTCGAAAATTCTTATAAGAGGATTTAATAAATAATGAAATACCCAGATAACCAAATCCTCACAAAAAAAAATATATATTTAAATATTCCTTACCAATTCTATCAAATAACTTTCATGGGAAACTTTTACCATTCACCGGAAATCCATCAAAACAGGATAATTAATGAACAATTTGAAGGAATGTGTTGAATTCTGCCAGATTTGCAGTATAGAAAGATTAATAGCAAAAAAAGTTTGCTGTTGTCATTAAGTTGCCGGGGCGAGATATGCTTAGAACGCTAGAACTATATTATATTAGAAATTCACCGCTTTTCTACTCCGGATCTTATTTATGGTTATTTATTACAAAGAAATGCGAGTAGAAGAACCTGATAGTCCGAAAACAGCTTTTAATACTGTTTGGTTATTTAGTATTTAAATGAATGCCTTTTGATTTAAGCGTATATCTGCCGTACCCGCAACATTTTAAAACCTCATATTAAGGACTGGAATGGATAAATTTCATTTAAAAATAAAGGAAGTGACCTCTCTAGGATTCTAGGACATAATTATATTTTTATATTAAATTTGAATGACTATTAATATGACTATAAATATTTTACTTTTGATTTTGCAATCCAGTATTCATATAAAAAAAATAATAATCGCCATGTCTACTCGGTGTCGTATACTTTGGATAGTTCCACAATGTTTTTAATTTTGTATTTATGATACTCCATTGATCACAGTTTTGTAAATACGGTTGAGTAACTTTATTCTGTGCGGTTATAAATCCTTGAGTCTCTTCGGAATCAGGATTTTCTAACCAACGATATGGATCTGGTACCTACAATAAAACAATTTATTTAATAACAAATATGTCTTTTTGTTATTCAACTTAATAATTCTTAAATTAGGTTATGATTTAAATTAATGTAACAAAATGATTCTTTAACTATGGGGCCTAGGGTCACATTATTGTCGGCTAGAAAATTAAATAATGTAGCGAACGTAATGTGTAAATTAAAGTAGTATACATAAATAATTGAATTAATAATGATAATAATATATATACAGAAAAATACAGAAAAAAATTGAAAAGGAAATGACGAAAAGTGATTTAAATTGATTAAGAGATTAGATACAAATTGTATTTTTAAATAAATATTACAAAAGAACTCATCTCTCTCTTGCCCAACTCGAGCCAAAAAGATAACAATTTTAATTAGGCATATGTTCGAAACGCTAATATAATTCTGAGCAAATCGGTAATTTATATACTAAGTAAACAGCAACTTAAATACGTTTTTTGGTTGTACAATGGACAATGTATGTAGTGGGGCATAGAACCAATCTTTATATAGGTTATATATCAATCAATTACGAAATAAGAGAAAAAAAGGTTATAATCGGCAGAACCACACCCACGACCTGTTTCTTGAGTAGTTTAGATAAACCCATTATTGACATAAATATTTTAAGACTTTGGCTAATCGAAACGTAGTCTTTTTGCATTAAATATGAAGTGATAGTTAGAACGTTCAGAATGAAAAAGTAACAATTACATTCATTATTAACAGCATTTTGAATTTTAAAAGTATTTGGTTTATTAACAATTAATTGAACAAAGGAACGCTTTGTAAGCAAACATTTGCCACAAACTATTATTTGCTTAGTTAAAATTTGTCGTGTACAATTCTTAACTAGAATAATTAAATCGCATCTTTCTTTAGATTAGATCATATTTACCTTAATTCCATGATAGTCATCCGATGTAGATTCATCCCGTTTGGCAAGTGGATATTCAAATTTTGGTATCATATTCGTCGATAATTTTTGCTTGCTTACCGTAAAATTATTATAATCAAAACGTTTCAAAATGAACGACAACAAGGGCCTTGGCAAGCGATTCATTTTTCGCCTCTTAAAAAATGGCGAATCATTTTTCGCCAAAAAAAAAATAGTGTCAATTTATCATGTGACGTACATTGGTGGTTGCGGACTTTGTGTTTCGTATATAGTTTTTCACAAAATGATTTTTATAAAATTAAAAATAATTTTTTTCTTAATTTTCATATATGTACCACCAAACGTGTGAAACTGGCCAATGTACCGACGATAGTAACAATTTCTCAAAATTATTAAAACAATTTCGACATTTGACAGCTACTATATTATGCCTATGTACACTACAATTTCTCATTTCGCTGCGCTACAATAAATTACACCAGCGGAAAATTTAGAATTTTTTTAATATTGAACTTGACTTGACATTTGTAAAAAAGTTTTTTATTTCTTCGTTGTAATCTAAAATTAATTATTTAATTATGGAACCTTCTAATGACGAACTAACAAATGAAAAATTAAGCGAATTATATGACGAAGGTTACAATTTATACAATGAAATCAACAATACATATGATCCGACCGATAGTTTGCAGGTTCAGGTAATTCACCTTACATTTATTATTTAGAAACACGGCTATTTAAATTTCTAAATATTTTTAGGCTAATATAAAAAAGTGTATCAGGCTTTTTGAAGATTCAACAAAACTTGTGAGCTTGGCCGGTCTATTTAGCTCCAATGAAATATATGACGAAGTTGCGACATCAAATTTAAAATATCTACTTCTACCCTATTACTTGGGCCACTTAAGTATGAAATTATGTTCCAGTGAGCGAAGAGATATTGTTGAGATAGCAGAAATATATTACAAGTAAGAATATTTATTTATTTTAGATCAATTTGGTTTACTATTAATTCCACATTGTCTAATTTAACGCGTCTTGGGATTTGAAAGCATTGTATGACTTATTTAATATTATGCCTTTCTTCGAACTTCAGGATTAACGTAAAAATGTATATAAAATATGAAACTAAAAAGATATGTATTTTAAAGGGATTTTCTACAACGATCTGAAGAATATGCCCTGTACAAACCAAACAAAGAAATGGAAATGGTTCGTGTTGATCAAACAGTCACACAACAACCAGATCTTACACAAATGGCACGTGAACGTAATCTCAAAATGGAACAATATCGACAAAAAAAGGAGCTAACCGATAAAATAAAGGAAATGAAAGTTCTGATTGAACGAGAACATGTAGACGATGAAGTAAAACGCGATTTCTATATCAAAATCTTGAAGTCCAGTATTTTCGAATCGGAAGACGAATTAAAAAGTATCGAAGAAGAAAAAAAAATACTTACTTATATGAAAAATATGAAACAAAATCCAGAAATGGCAAATGTAAAACCGCCGAAACGTTCAGGACCACCGATGAAACCAGTTATTATAACAAAAGATGCTGTTCAAAAAGCTATATATGGTTTGGGTTATCCGAGCATACCAACCATGACCGTATCTGAGTTTTATGATGAACGAGTTCGGGCTGGAATTTTCCCCGATCCAACTATACCAGGTGTTGCACAAGACTCTCATAACAGTTTTCAATCAAGAGCCATGCGTGGAGATTTGGCGGGACCAACCGAAGAAGAAGAGATCGATAATGTAATTTAATTTTCAACATTTTTTTTATGATTTTCAACTAATTTTTCTTTTTTACTCTTAAAGGAAGAGAAGATGGAGAAGGATGACGAAACTTTTATAGCCAGAGCCAGAGCAAAAGACGAATTTAAAGACGATGTTAGAAGAGGCGATGGTAATAGACAAAATAGAAGCTAAACGTGCCATTAACATTCTTTTTAAGTTTTGGTGGAATAAATTTTTAAACAATTTTTTCAGTATTAATTTATTGTATGCATGCTGTGTCTCGTTTTACACGATTTCTCGTGGAACGGATCTACCGTGCATATCGATGGATGTGTGTACAATCATTTAAATCAGGGAAGAATAATTTTCTTTTTATAATTCATATGGGCACCAAATTAACTGTTAGACTCTTTTCCCATTAATTAAGGAATTTCATTAAAATCATTTTATAAATAAATTTGTTAACGTTTTTATTATTTATTATGCAATTAACTTAAAATTTACAAAAAAAATAAAACAAGGATTTTCATCTATGATTGTTGTTGCTTGGTAATAAATTATTTTAAAAATATTTTACAACAATTAAAATGACAAAAATTAAAAACAAAATTTCAGTGATTTCTTTTAAATCCTGACTGCTGAAGAAATTGCCAATGTTGTGCAAAAAAAATTCTGTTCTCATTGCCAACAAGAGAATAAAAACCAACCAATTCGAGCCAGGAGTTTCGGTAAGATTGTTAAAAAACCTGAAACCTAATTGAACTTTTAAAAAACATATTTAAAGCAAAAATATGAAGAAGAAAAAAAGTCTGTTTTCTTAAAAATTTCACTTATCACTCATTTTTATTATATGAACTACTTGATAATGTTTATTTTGTTATTAAACTTATAAATAATTTTTTTATATACATTTAATAACGGATAATGCGTTATTTTTTATTAATGTTTGTCCAAAAATCACTTTTTTATAGTTAGTAACACATTTATTATTATTTTTTTTTATTTTTTTATTTGCATTCAATGCATAAATAAAACTTTTTGGAATCTTCATTATTAGATAAAATTTGCTGATCTTTCAAATCCATCATTTTATTATAGCAATTTTTAACGATGATATTTGATATTTGACACCTTAAGGATGGTCTGTTGCCGTAGTTTGTGTTGAAATATAAATATTAAATATGTGATGTGAGTTCTCTTATTGATTTAAAATAAATTGGGCTGCAATTAATTAACTATATCGTTATTATAATTTTTCTCGATAGATTACTGCAAGTATTCCGTATGATTCCCCATTTCTTTTTGGTTAACATATTTCCAAAAAAAATGTTAATTTCCCATATACATACATACATCATATCTATATAATTCCCAAAAGTTGTTATTTTAGATCCAATCACCTCAATTTTTATCACACCATAATTGCTGATATTTTATCTTCAAACCACAATTTATTTTTAAATGCGACACAACAAAATTCTTCATTTTATTTATTGAGGTCCATCCAGAAATCAATAAGTTTTCCATTTTTTTTTTAAATGTAGAATAGAGTTTGTTCAATATGATTGTAGTCGAAACACTTTCAGCTATGAATTGTATATTGTGTAATTCCTCATTCCTTGTTTGTTCGTTAATCAATTTTTTTTTCTTTGGTATCCCTACCAACATTTTAATTTGATCGCTTCATATACCTCCATAGAATATAAAATGATCGGTGTTACATTCAATACATATGGAGTACTAATAATATAACCACAATACGACTTAAGAATAATCCTTAATGTCAACTGTTGTTAAAATAATTCTCGTCCAGTACATCCAGTAGTAGTAGGTATGCGTTCCGTAAGATTTACCCATTATCATTGGATTGCAAACAATTGTGAAAATAAAAATTCTAAATCTTAATCCAATTCTTATGCTAATTGTTCTTCTATAATATTAGAAATTTTACACAAAAATCTCCTAATAGCTGATATATTACCAATGCAATTGGGAAGGCGTGTTGATTCTTGACATGTAATTTTCTGCTTCAATAGAGGAAACAATTAAGAATCAGAATAAGAAAAACAACCGCTATATGTATATATTTCATTGTTGATCATGGTTAAGCTAAATTTTTGTTAAAAAGGACATGAAACAAAAGAAGAAGAAAAACAACAAATGGACCAACAACACCCTGTAGATATTTAACTTAAATAAATTTTGATGTCTTTTTTTTTGTTTTTCTCTTTAAATAAAATGTTCCGTCACAAAATCACTTTAATAATTGTGTCACTTTTATAGTCAGGTTTGTTATTTTTAATGTTTTTCACACTTTTTAAAATTTAGCGTAATTCAATTTTTATTTTATATATTTTGTATTGCTGCCATACTATTTTTGCAATCTATGATTGTTTTCATTGAATCGGTAAATGATAAATTAAATGTCGCCATCCATTCTTCACATTTTGTGGTTGTATCAAATGCCAACATTCGTGTTAGAGTTTCCACAGGGTAATTTGGACGGTAACTAAATTTGATATAATTTAAAAATTATAATTTTCATTTCAAAAATGTTAATTTTAGAAAAAAATATTGTTTTACATGCAGTTTTTTTTTTTTTTTAGAAAAAATATTTCCTGAAAATATAAATTCATTTAGTGTAGGTAAAAGAATTGATTTTTTTTTTTTGTTATCTTTATCTTCAACTGAAATCACAAAAATAATGACTATTTTAACACGTTCACTACCAGCCGTCACATATGTGAGACGTGTTGTGTTCTTGTTAGGTTCTACAAGAGTCAACTGTCACAAAATGTGTGTCAGTTTCTAAGAATGCTTATTTAGAATGCCCTATATGTTGTACATTGGAAACATATATTCCATTAGATGTCATATTACCACAAAAAATCCTGACCTGTGGTGGACGTTTTTCCCCCCAAAGATGTGTTTGCGAACGTGTTAAATCACGTGCCGAATAACAAAAGGAAGAAAAGCGAAATGATGTTAATAAAACGTTCAACAACATTAAATATTGGCGGTATTTTTACAAAAATAATCAACTTCTAGTTTATTGCAGTGGTTAGTTTACGTGGAGTATATAGCAAAGAGAAAATAATACTTTATTACAATATTTACTTTGTATAAAAGTATTACTGTTTTCAACAATAGATTGATCCCTGTTTAAGGTTATCTACAAGTTAATAATTTTTTTTTAAATCAACAGTGATTTGATGAAATGAAATGATATTTGTATGCGTTGAAATAAAATAAAATAGAATATATTTAAGAATATTCAGGAAGGATTTCTTTTGTGGTACTAAAATTTTTCAGTGTGGAAAGATGAAATAGTTTAGTTTGAATTTTTATCACTAATTTCATATTATAAATAAGACGATCATTTTTTTACAACTGCATAATTGGTCAAATCAAACTTTTCATTTTTTGCAAAATATAGGTTTTGAGAGTAATATGTTATAAAGTTATGAGAATAAGTATTTAAAATATTAATTTTTTCAGAAAATGTCTTACCTTGAGGCGAGAAGACACAAAACAAACTAATAAATTAATCAAAATTGGATGATCGATGATTTCATAAAATTGAATTTTATTTTATATTGGTAAAATTGTCGTCTCACCTCATCAAATTAAATTTAAAAAGCAATTAAAATGCATAAATAAAGAATAATAATGTTATTAAAAACAAAGTAAAATATACGTACGATTTAATAATATTTTTCAGTGCCAACTTTCGTTCTCTATCAATGAACCAATCAATTAAATGAGCAGTCATCAGAGGCGATGTCCTATATAATTTAAAAAATTTGGAATAATTACCCAGAGCCCATGCTGATCGCAAATGTAAAGCATGGGCTATTGTTGTATCTTCTCGATCAGTTGATGTAAGTGATTTCATAATTGTTGTTAAATCTATAAATACAGACACAATTTATGGTTCGTCTAATTTTAAGTGTAAAGGTCGAGGAATAGATACCTAGAGTATTTTTTGTAAAAATATAATATAATATTCTGTATGCAGTAAATTCCAATCGATTTTCACCACCCAAATCAGCATACAACATTTTTAGCTGCGTTTGACATTGATTGAATTCTTCGTGATCACCTTTTTCCATTGCAATTCGAGCATGTGTTTCATAAACCTGAACTGTAAAATCATCCCGAATACCTTGCACCTGTACAAAAAGCCTTTTAAGAAAAACAAAATAACAAAATTTAATTTTACACAATTACCGTTAAATCCTGACGAATTGATTTCAGTTGATCGCAAGCATAGAAATAGTCTGGTTTCTCAATCCATTTTCGTTTGACATTTGCAAGAGAAAAAACAAGAACATCGGCAGGTCGTACGTCTGATGCAGCTGGTGCTTTCGTTAGCCTTAAAAATGATTTCTCCAAATCCCTACATGTACCAACAATATGAAAATCGATTAAATCGAAATTGCCTTCAGCATCGTCAACAAATAGTTGGCTCTGTGTTGGCAATAAAAATTTCTTTCGCTTAGATCCTATTACATTTGTAGCAATTTGATGTTTCGATGATGTATTAAATCGGGCAGCCCGTTGTTGTAATCGTTCAGAATCACCATCAACCTCACCACCAATAATTGAATGTTCACTATAGAATGGAGCCTTTTTGGCTTTCTTTTTTTTCTTTTTGCTATTTACCGAATGACCGCTGGGGCCAAGTCGTTCAACAACTTTTGACTTTGTTTTGACACTTTTGTAATTTTCATCGCTACTCGTTGAGCGTGATTTTCGTTTTCTTTTTGGACTCGAAGAATCACTTCTCGAACTACTTCTTTTCCGATTTAACGGTGATCTTGATCGAGATTTGTCACCGTCTGATAAGCGTGTTCGACTGCCTAATCTTGCACCCAAACTCTGTGAAATACCTTTTTTAGCGGCCTTTTGAAATTGTGCTAAAACACCGACAATAGATGGTTTCGGAACCAATACATTTCGTTCACTGTGTACACTTGGTATCGGTTCAGAGTCCCAGTCTTTAATCCATAGTTCTCCCCTATTGGCGGCCGCCGTAATTCTACCCTTTAAACATATATCAATCTGATCTTTATCAAAATCAGTTTTACATTTGGCATAGCATCTTGCTACATAATTATTGAGACTTTCAGGCCAGGCATCTGTGGGGTTATTGAATGGATCAGGTTTCTTTGACATGGTTTGTTTTTCGATAAAGTTTTGTGGAATTGGAGGAGGGGGTTTTGTTAAATCCGGAGTCGCTGAAGAAATTATCGGCGGTGGAGGCACACTCATATCAGGTAACTTTGAAATTGAATTATTTATGTTATGATTTTGTTTATTTTTATTACGTTTGCGTTTCTTTTTATTGCCGACATTTTGTTGTTGTTGTTGTTGATTATTACGAGGAATTTGTAACTGTTGCTGTGCGGATACAGGAGAATTAAGAGGATTAATTGGGTTCAGCCGTTTCTGATTGTTTAAATTAAAGCGTATGCCACCAAATAAGTTTGTGGGCTTCGGAGTAATTGGATTATTGAAAAATGACGGTCGGGTTATTAAATTTCCTGGTGAATTTGTATTTGATGACTGTCCCGATGATAATGTCGTATCTTTAAGTGTATTGTCGGAACAATTACTGTCATTACTGAAATTTGATGAAATATTATGTGGTGGTGGTGGTTGATTTGGTGGACGAAGTACATTTTGCATGTTTCCATATTGATGCAGGTTATTATAATAGGCGTTGTAATTTTGATAGTGATTTTGATATTGAGACATTCCAAATAAATTATTTGTGGCACCAAAGTTATACACCCATGGTTGAGGTGTATGTTGATTTATTTCATTTGTATTCATACCATGTTTTGCTGGTGATACAGGCAGGGTGGCTGCATTGTCACTCATATTTAGTTAACAAATGCGTGGACTTACCTATCTCAATTAGTATAGTAACTGCAAAAATACAAACAAGAAAATTAATATAAAATTAACTTTACTTTGGTTATGTGTTGTGTTGTAAGTTTAGAATTTCAAGAATTTCGGGATTTAGGCCATTAGATTAGAAATAAAAATAGAAAATGGCGGAGGAATGCATATTTTGCTTATCGCATAAAATTTACCAATTCATCAATTTATTACTTCCAATACGATAATTTACACATAAAATTTACAAACAATATTATTAATTTACAATTATAAACTTGATTAAAACGAATTTGAATCAATATTTTTAGTGGAGTTTAATTGACAAGCAAAAAAATTCGCACTTATCTATTAACTTAATTTTTCACAAGTAGTTGGCATAATTGTCGTCTGCGCTCTATCTGTGAAATGACAATAAGTATTATGAGAGAGCATACAAATTCATTTTAAAAATGTGACCTCTCTTTGGATGGGTGAGTTCTAAGAGTGCCTTTACACGAGGCAAAATTTTGTTACAGTACATTCCCATTTGTGAAATTTTATTACAAATTAATCTGTGATTTATAAATTTACTGTAAAACTAAGAGATAGAAATATAGATTTATGGAAATTATTTGTGTTAAAAGCGAGAAAAACGTATTATCAAAATAAAACCAAAATAAAATAAATAATTTTCTGAGTTTTTTCTAAGTTTTTTATAAACTATATATTGCTAAACATTGTTATCAATCCGTAGAATTATCATCGAACACTATTCGTTGTTGATATTAAGGTACTTAGATTTGGTAAAACCAAAGTAATGTTTATTTTTAAATTTAAATAGGAATATATTTTAAAATTAAAAGTACCGAAATCTAAATAAAAGAATAAATACAGACGATCCTGAATTATGGTTTTTGTTACTTCGTCATTGCTTCATCTGCTTAGAGTAAGTACTTCCAATTAAAAGCAATGAATCAAAATATATTTTTTTAGAAAATTCCAACCAAGGCTAAAAAGATTTACTTCCAAGATTCACTAAAAATTACAGTTGTAGGAGGTCACGGTGGTAAGTTCTTCGTTTTTGCTTGTCTAGTATAAAAATGAATTACTTAATTTATAGGAAATGGATTTCCAAAATATGGTGGTGTTGGTGGACAGGGAGGTTGCATTTGTTTAATAGCAAAGGAAAATGTGACACTAAAGAATATTGAACAGAAGTGTGTTTTAATGAAGGTTACTAACTCACCCTTAAACACTAAATCATATTACAGGTACCGAAGATACATTAAAGCTGGACATGGTGAAGAAAGCTCAAAAATACGACTTTTAGGAAGAAGAGGTACAGATAAACTTATCGAAGTGCCTACCGGTGTTACAGTTACTAACGACAATGGTCAAACGATAGCTGATTTAAATGAAAAAAATATACATTTCGTAGTAGCTGGTGGTGGTGCAGGAGGTTCTTCTGAAAATGCATTTCTTGGCCAATGTGGTGAAGAGAAAATAATTACATTAGACCTTAAACTAATTGCCGATGTTGGTCTTATTGGTTTTCCTAATGCTGGGAAAAGTTCGTTATTGAAATCAATTTCAAAGGCGTCACCCAAAATTGCATCTTACCCATGTTAGTTGCTTACTAGATTATTTATCCTAAATCAGCTTTAATACGTAAACAATTTCGTTTAGTTACAACTATACGTCCTCAGGTGGGAGTCATTGATTATAATGATTTGAGACAAATAACAGTGGCCGATTTACCCGGATTAATTGAAGGTGCTCATGCAAATATTGGTAAAAATTATATATATGTTGTCAAAATTCGAACATTGATTTTGGTTTTATTTAAGGAATGGGTAGAGATTTTCTTAAGCATGTCGAAAGAACCAGACTACTTTTGATGGTTGTTGATATATTTGGATTTAAACTCAGTGCAAAACATGCACACCGAACATGTTTGCATAATTTATTCGCTTTAAACAAAGAATTAGAACTCTACAATGACAGTCTATTGAATAAACCGTGTATTTTGCTATTAAACAAAATAGATATTGATGGAAGTGCTGCGGAAATTTCTAGCATAATGAAAAAAGTTATTAATTTAAAAGGTACATTTATCCATCATGCTAATAAACATTTAATAATTAACACTAATTTTAGAATATTCTTTTGAATGTCCATCGGAATTGCTACCGACACAGTTTTTAAATTTTGATCGAATAATATCAATTTCGGCAAAAAATGGAACTAATGTGTTGGAGGTTAAAAATGCGATTAGAAATGTACTGGATGAACATGCACTGGTCCAATTACAAGAGGAAACTCAAAATAGGATAAATGAAATTAATTAAAATTTCACTAAATTTAAAATGTATGTGAATGTAAGTAAACATTTATTTATATTTTAATTTTTCTTTTTTTTACATTATTTTAAACTATACTATTGTATATTATATCTAATAAGTAGTTTTATATGTATGAAACTAAATTGCCTTACTACGGCAAACAATAATCACAAGTCCTACAAAATAATAAATAATTACAAAATTAGTAAAAACAAAGACGTGGTGGATAGAAGAACTGGAAGAGAACACGCTTTTGAACATTTTCTAATCACCTGATTTCCAGTGAGCGAATTTTCAAACCCCCTCCTATATATCTACCTATAACAGATATATCATTTTTATAATGCATTTCCATATGACAAAAGAAATATCTATATGAATATAATGCGATTCTAAAATGCACCCAACGCATTAATTAATCCATAGCTAGACTCTTCGCAAAAGAGAAAAGAAAAAATAAATTTTTGATTTGGCTACCTGATATAAAACAAGCAGGCATTCTGTACACAAAAATAATTTTATATACTAATTTTTTTTAAATTAATTTTTATTTTGCTAAATTAAAATTTAGTTTGTTTTGAAATTTCCAAACCGGACTGTTCCAAGCCGGACTACGCGAGCTCTATTCCTGTATTGAAATGATCAATTTGAATAGATTCTACTGTATCTATTTAGTTCCTTAACCATAACAGCAATATGTAAAATATAAAACAATTATCCAAAACCATTTTACTAACTTATCCTACTTTAACATGAATTGTTGCATGATCTTTAAATGTATCAGAATAACAAAATGTCATTTTGCATATTTGACATTTGTGCGGTCTACTTGAATCATGACTTGTACTGCGATGTTCGGCTAAAAGATCCAATTTAATAAATATCTTTCCACAATCATTGCATTTATGTTCGGGTCGATTATGAATTTTCATATGTTTGTAGTATGTTGATGCACGACTCAAAATCTTACCGCAAACATTGCATTCGTACTTATTTAACGGTTTTTTATTTATATCCATTGAACAATCAAGTGGCGATGGTGTTGAATCATCATTGGACGCTTCAAAATATTCTGTTTTTATAAAGACTGTCTCTGTTTTTATACTAATTTCATCTATTTTGCATATAAGTAAATGCCTCTTTAGGGTGGACGATCGATTAAAACATTTCGCACAAATGTAACATTGTTTTAGTTCTTTTTTTGATCGTCTCAATACAAAAGTGACTTCTTCATGTTTGCGTAAAAAATGCTCGTTCAATTTTTGAGCACTCGGGAAATTATTTGAACAAACATTACATTTATGCGGTCTTGAATGTACATGCGCTATATGCCGTCTTAAGTAGCCAAATACGTGAAAATCTTTGCCGCATTCATCGCAAATGTAATTTTTCGTGCTATTGTGAAGATTACTGTGTCTTCTTAATGCCGACGGTTGACTAAATGTTTTAAGACATTGCTCACATTTATATGGATTGTTACCACTGTGATTTGCTCTCATGTGAATTTTTAAACTCATTGGCAATACAAAAGATTTCTCACATATCGGACAATCTAGCCCTTCGCCATGTGATAATTTATGATTTTTCAACAGATACAAAGCCGGAAATCGTTTTGCACAAATTTCACATACAAACGGTTTGTCATGATCGTTTGTATGTAAAAATTGATGTCGTCGCAGCGTTGATATTTGTGAAAATCCTTTTGAACATGTATCGCATTTGAATTGTTTTTCATCGTTATGAATAAATTTGTGGCATTTTAGCAAATAGGCAGATTTGAAATTTTTCTCACACACATCACATGGAAATAATTTAGCAGTAGCATGATAGTTCATGTGAACTTTTAACATTAGAGCATCCTGAAATGTTTGCTGACATACTCGGCACGTATGCACTTTCAAAATAGTATGCAAATCCATGTGTCGTTTTAATGTAAATAGTGAATGAAGATTTTTGTCACAATACTTACATGTATATGGTTTCTGTACGGTGTGGTTAATCATGTGTCTTCGTAAAAATAGCTTTTGCAAAAATGTCTTCGAACATATATCGCATTCAAATTGAGGTTCACTTCCATGGTCATTTATTGAATGAAATTTTAATGAACTCAGTGTTGTATGGATTTTTTTACAAAACGAACATTTAAATTCCCCATTTAAGGGCTCCGGTCTGAAGGTTCCTATTGTTAAAGGTTCGTCAGTTAGCTGAAAAGTAAAAATATATATAGTTAAAATCAGTAGATAGTAAAAAAATAAGTAACTGAGTGGTCAGAACCTATGCTCAAATAGCTCCTACAAATAAATAAGATAAATAGCATTCGCTTAATGTACCAACATTGAAAGCTATGCTAAATAGAGTGTCTTACTAGTAATAGAAATATTAACAATAGGTGGGATAGTTCGCCTTTGTCAATAATAGGAGACACCATCTAAATATAGAAATTCTCTTGAAAAAGGAGATGCGCCTACGCCTTGTATTTGTATATAATAAGATTATCGAGATAAAATATTTCTTTGAACTTTGAGGAAATTAGAGTTCATTTCAAATGAAGGTTATATCCTAAAGCTTATGCCCAAAATTGAAGTAAAATGTGTGCTCCAATATCATCTCCAATACCAGAGGCCATAGGATGTAACCTCCATTGGAGACGGTCTGTTAGCCTACATCATTTATAGTATTTATGCTTTTCTCAAAAACAGTTACATTATTTATATGTTGGATCTTTTAGGAATTTGGAAACCATTTGTGTTTTGGAAAATATAAAATGAAGTTAAGTTTGAATTATATTACTTACATTCATGTCGCCAAAATATTTATTCTGTAAAATTAAACAATTACTGTAGAGTAGAATAACTGTTTCAATATATTTTATTTTATTAATATTTCCACAAAACAAAAGTTACAATTCGATTATTTTCATCACTGTTGCTTTTTTTTTGAATAAAATTGTATTGTTTTATTTAAATGAATTTATAATTGCAGAAACAAATAATATTAAAATTATAAGCACCCGTATGGCGTTTGTATGTTTAATGACGTTTTAAAATATGGCGCTAGTTTCTTTGTATAACTGAGCAAAGTGAGCATATAAATGAGCAACGTTATAATAATCCACAAGCTAAGTTTGGTTTCAAACCATTTCGAAATTTTCTACGTAATGAGAAAGATAACGAAACAATCGACAATATAGAAATGAATTATATAAAAGAGCGCCAAATTTATATAGTGTTCTTATTGCGTTCAAGGTTTTTTTTATTAATTTTTTTAACTAAGTATTTTTTAGCCACTTTAGAGGAATGTTCCTAAAAATTAAAGTTGACGCTGTATTAATAGAGAACAATAGGATAAAAAATAGAGAATAAAATTAAAAAAAATTAATATGGTAACTGCGTATATATTTTTATAATTTAATTGATAGAATTTTTGAGTAATTAAATAATAAGTAACATAATATATAATACTAATTTAAAATAAAAAGAATAATTATGTTTTTCTGGGCTCACATAATTTGAACGTACAGCATAAAAAAACTGGTGTAAAAGCACTGATAAAAGTGAACTAACATTTATGTAGTTGTTTACTAGCATTGACTATTGTTTGTTTAATATTGAAGAACCAGATACATTACTCTATAGTAAAATATTCAAATTGAATTCGTATGTACATCAAATCCAAAACGTTTTTTATAAATCATATCCAAAACGTTCAATTTCATCGATTACTTTTAACATATCATCATTTTTTAATCCAGAATTTTGTATAACTAAACGGAAAAAATTCGGTTTTTCTCGTAACGGCTGATATGTTATCATCATTGTACCTTCTTTCATCATTTTCTCTTTAATTGCTGGTGCAACTTTGTGAATTTTCTCCCAAAATGTCTTATTCCTTTCACATCCCAACAAACTAGATGGTATATACCAAAAACAAATATTTGTACATTCCGGTTGATCCAAAACAATTTCAAAATTTCCTCTCAATTTTATTTGTCTGGTGAAATATTTGGCGTTATCAAACACTTGATTGATATGTTTCTCTAAACCGGATGTACCTTTAGCTCGCCACATAAACCAAAATTTCAGAACATCAGCCCGTCGGCCACATTGAATATGTTTATCGCCAGTATCATATTTAATGTCATAGAATTTGTCTTTTTGAAATAAATATGCAGCATTTGAAGAATGACAATTAGAAAGTATTCCATCGTGTTTTGAAAGAAATGTTGAACATTGTTGCGGTACGGCTAGGAGTTTATGAGGATTCCAAGTTACTGAATCGGATCTGAAAAATAAATATTTTATTTCCGTTTGAAAATGATACACATCGCGAAATTTTAAAAATTACCAAATTTTACTTTATTCGAAAGTATCATTCTATTATAGTATTACATATTAACATTTTTACTTGCTATATAGGCAAATATGTATTATTATAATATTCAACATAGGCAAATTAAATATATTCTAATTGTTTCTAATTATTTAAATATATTTAATTATAACCAATTATTTTATAATCATATAACAGATTATGCATATGCATGCAGGTAATAATTAAAATTGCATAATAAATTGCGTATGCCAGCAAAAAAGCGATAATTTATTTCGCCAATATTGTTGTGCCTGTACAAAAACCTAAATTAACAACGCCTTTTTTTAACGCTTAAATCAGTTATATTGGATTAAGCTTGATCTTATTCTAATTAGTTCGTTAACTCGCAATAATTGAATACGACGTGTGTGTCCTGATTGCGTATGCGATCGTTTTATCACCACGTATATATTGCCATTATGCGGTCTTAATTCTTGAATTTACTCCAGACATTATTTAATATTAACGCACTTTAGTTGTGTTTGTCACACTTGCGTATTCGCAAAAACATATCAAAGGGCTATAGATCCCTACATGCGACTAGAAATCCATTTAATTTAAAATCACATCAATTAATAGTTAGTTACCTTTCAATTCCTTTAAGAAGATGACGATATTTTCTTGACATTAAAGCACCACCACCCCAGGCTGCATCAACGTGCATCCATAAATTATATTTTTCACATAATTCGGCAATTTCCTCTAATGGATCGAAAGCACCAAGTACAGTTGTGCCGGCTGTTGCTGATACCATAAATGGAACTGCACCTTCAGCCTTAGATCGGAGAATTTCATGTTCCAAATGGTTCACCAGTAACTTTCCACGATTATCGGTTTTTATTTCATAAACGTTATCTGATCCAATGCCCATGAAAGCAGCCAATTTTTGCACTGAGTAATGAGAATCTTCTGATGTAAAAATGATCAAGCGAGGTTGACTGGATAGGCCTTTGGACTGAAAAGAGAAGTAATGAAAATATAAAAATAGTAAAAGAAGATTGGTACTTATTCAGTTCAATGGATTAAAATGATTAAATTCCTTCATAATATACAATATGTATGTAACATAATCGGAATCTTGGTCACAGACGAACGGACTTTTTTTTCTACGATGAGTATTAAGGGGTGTTACAAACTCCGTACCAAAGTTATAATTATAATACCCTTTGATTAACATCAGCGAAAGTGTCCAAAAGAAAAGATTATACACATGTATTTACAACTAAAAGACATTAAACACCTAATGTAAAGTAAAACATTAAGAAAACAGGAGAAGGAAGAAAAGTATAGGTAAAAAAAATGGTATCCGCATTAACGTGTGGAGAAGTATCCTATTGAAGCCTTGAATTTTGGTACCGACAAAGCGAATTTCAATTCGCCGATAATCAATTTGTACCCTTGGGCATTGAAAAAAGTTTTTATTTCCAAAATATCGTTGATCATGTCATTGAGTAAGTTTAACGTTTCACTAAACAAATTACAAAAATCTATGACAAATTATAAATTATAAGTACAGCCAATCAAAAATGTTTTATCGCATCGGATGTCAAACATCCGAACCTATGAGTTTATACGTTTATACCATTAATAATTGTTAATTAGTAATAAAACTGATAGTACAGTTTTTTTATATAGTAATTAAATTAATGCGCAACGGATTTTGCATAAAATTGCCCATGAATTTTAATTATTTCTAAATAAAAGAACATTGTCAGCAAGTACCTATTAGATATAGGTGTTATAGGTACTTAGTATAATTAAATTTAAACGACATTTATTAATAAGTTAACAATAATATGTATTAAAAAAATGTATTAATCACAAGATTTAAAATTAAGAACAAACAATTTCCAATTTTCTACTCAACTGTTAGAAGCATGACTAAAATAATAACTGCAATGGGGATTCTGTATCTTACAGTCTTATTAATGTTCTTCTTGTTCTCTTCTCTAAAACCTCTTTTACCGATAATTTATTTTAGGAACGTCATAAACCTAATATAATTACAATATCATCGGGAATATACATAGGTTAAATTATACTTCCTCCATTCAGAAAAAAGTGTACGATTTTGGATTTAATGAAAAATTAAGAATAGCATGGCATGAGTATTGTCAAGCAAATTAAATGGTGGTAACAACTATCGATTGCCCCATATGGGAAAGAATTACTTACAAAGAAATGCAATACTTCGTGCTTTTACTAACTTAAATTTATGTGAAATAAATGATTTTTAAGAAAATGGTCACTTATTTATGGACAAGAAGGAATCCCAAATCGGACACTTATTTCTGAACGAAGAGAATATTTCATAACTTCATACTCATGAAGTCTGCCTAGGTACAATATTTCATTGGGCAATTCCCTCTGCAGTATTCTGCCACAAACAATTTTTTCTTTCTTTATTCTATGTCGGGAAGGATTTGAGAAAAAGTATAGCTTAAGGAGCACTAATTAAAATTTATAATAATTACCTTTATATCAGGATTTTGCTTGTACCTAGCACAACTTATCGCATATCCATTGGCTATCGAACCGCCCGGACAAAATATACCATCACCAGCACCATCAGCATATCCAACAATACTACGCATTTCTTTCAATACGACTTCTTCCATCAAAGTAAATACTGGCGATACTTCATACGTATATACACTCGGATTAAGTGCATCTGTAAGCCATTGGCCAACCAATGCATATGGATCAAGGCCAGAAAACAATTGATTCACAAAAAACGGGTGACCAGTTTTTACGGAAAACTTTATTACTTTGTGAATTATTTTATAAAGTTCGTCGTCTGAGTCAAATTCATTTTTCAATTCTAAATCAAGAATTTCATTTAATTCATCGGGATTTCTCCATTCAATAACTTTGCCGGTTCGATCAGTTCCATTGAAAACTGCCAAATTTAAAATGTCCTCAATACAGTTTCTTATGAAATCTTCATGAAGTTCACGATTCGGAAGACTTTCAAAACGATTTGAAGCAGCCATTTTATCCAAAAGTATTGGCGGAGTTAATACTCGATTTTTACTATCGTTGCACATTTGATTTTCATCTTCTGAAAGTTCATTATATTCCGAACCACTAGATGCATGTGTTTCATCTATCACCTGAATTTCTGTGTCTATATTAAACTTTTTTTCACTAGCAGGCATTTTAATCAAATATTCTATAATAATTATAATAAATACATCACTTTTTTTATATAATACAAAAAAAAATCCCGTCTTCCGTTTAGGTAATTATTTTCTATTTCCCAGAAGAATAAAGTATCGTTGCGCCGTAATAACTGCTACTAGCGTATGCAGGCAGATACCTACACGATATAAATACTTCCCAAGCAACAGTCAATAATCAAGGTAATTTCCATTTATTAATTATACAATAAACAGTTTTTTCACATTTTATTAAAATTGACTAAATAAGCATATTACTTTACAAGATTTGAATTTATTCATGGATGGGAAGGGAGGGGGGAACATATTCTGAAAACCTTGATTTATGCTTTTCTTATTCCTATATGAATTTAATATTAATTCATGAACTTTCTGGTCATTTAATTTACTTCAATATAGATAGATACTCGTCTAACATTAATGTAAGATATAAAAATTGATTTTCATTAAGAATTTAGTATGGAACGTTTCATTTTTTTTGTTGATAAAATTTGTACTACATATAGTATGTATATATATAGCCACACTACAATTATTAAAATATTTTAAATCTTTGGAATAAAAATAGTCAAAATACCCCACTCCAATTAACCAAAACGGTCTTAAAAGCTGTAAAAATTTTTTTTAAAAAAAAGTTAAGCGAAAAAACTGCAAGTATTTGATTGAGCAAGGCTTTGTAGTAAATTTATTCGAATCCCACACATTTAAAGTAAGTATTTGGTCAGTTTTACTTATTTATACATACTTTAATAAGATTCTATGTTATGGATTTTGTAGTGATTAAAGAAAACTCTCCGATTAAAGAATCTACTTCTCTAAGTACTTTTTGCTAATAAACTAAAAACCATTTTTTTTGTCGATTTCTTGAATTAGATATTTTCACTCTACCCTACTAAGCATTCTTAATGTATTTATCAATGTATTAAGTACTTTCTCTGCCATTGAGTAAATGGTTCGTTGACCATGGAAAATTGCCGGCTTGTTAAATAATTTATTTTAGTCTATTGATTTCTTGCCTATTTTGTTTTTTGTTTTTTTTTTTTTTGCATTATTTCTATATATACTTATATCTTGTAAATATTATCGTTCAATGGCTGGTAAGCCTGACCATGTCATCAAATTATTTATGTGTATCTTGCGGACCTAAATAAACAAATTAAATTCTAAAATTGGTTGAACCGTCGTAGCCTAAGTATTTTAAATTCTTTGCTAAAAAATCATCATTTATCTGTACTTGGAGGTTTGACAATGAATTGGTCTTGACCTAAATCCAAGAATTATTTGATCAGGTAAAAAATATGTTACAAAAGTGAAAAATTGCTTGCTCTACAAAATATTATAATTTTTATGTACCACCGTTACTGTACTTGATGAAAACGGAAGAAAGTAAATTTCGTTGTTTAGTGGAAGAAATTATGCCAACTACAAATCTGAGTAATGAAAATCAGGCAAGTAAAAGTTAGTGGTATGTGTTCTCATTATAGAGTTTATTGAGTAGAAAAGAAGAGTTGAAGTAACAAATTAAATAGTTCCAATACATTTTGTTTGAATCATAGAAGGGGGAGTTCCCATAGTATAGGCTATAGGGTAAGCTGTGGTTTTTTTTCTAGAACTAGACAGCAGCCTCTCATAAAAATTTGCAAAAAAAAAAATCAATTACATCATGAAAATGAGTCCGTTTTTATCCCAATTTTAAAAATGATGTTGTATTTGTTGTATGATGTTGTATTGACACTAAACTTGGCGTTTTCAATATACAGTAAGGACAGAAGAACGGATCAATCCACTTTGCCGGAAGAAATCAAAGTAAAAAGTTAGATTTTTTTGAAGAAAATGAATAGGAGAAGACAAATTTTGCAAAAAGAAATACGTAAAAGGTAACGCCCTACACGTCAATTTGGCACTTAAATATAAAAGAAATAAAATCACTTTGTAAAATCAAGGTAAAAATATGCAACTTATTAATTGATTAATAAATTGACTCTTAATACAGGAACTACATACTTCAAAACTAGATTTTAATTTCGTAGTAGGTACCTACATAGTTATATGAAATATTGTTGCTACTTGTTTTTTTATCATTAAGTAGATATTTTAATTTTAGTACAAATATTCTAAAATCCCTACACAGATATTGTAGAAAATGGTAATTAAATTTAAAATTTGTCCCGTCGGATATAACAAAATCTTAATGTAATTTATCAAAATTATTTTTATTATGTAAATATGTATATCAAAAACAGTAGATATAACGTTTAGTATTTAATAAATCCCTATCCTTTAAAAATACATTTTTAAAGATTTCATAGAAAATCTGTACCTTACATTTGTGATTACGCACTGTACGTAGCACCACAATTTGAACATGTTTTTTCTTTCATGCATAAGCAACAAAGAATTCCCAGCGGAAAAAATACAATTGCACAGCAAATACCACAGCAAGTAAATCCTTCTTCTAAAATGCCAATTCTGCATGACGGACATCCTCCTACAATTAGTATCTCTCTAGGCATCATAGCAACTGTAGTAGTGGTTTGAGCGATAGAGCCATATGTTAATGGGGGCCCTGTTGCAATTGGCTGAGTCATAATTTGCGTTGGATATTGTTGATATGGTGCCGATGTAACAGGTTGAGTCATCATTTGCGTAGGATATTGTTGATAGGGTGCTGATGGAATTGGTTGAGACACTATTTGTGATGGATATGGATGATAGGGATAGACTGGAACAGCATTTGTTGATTGATTCAGATCTAAATATGTAAAATAAATATTTTCTATTATACATATTTATTGATCCAAACCTTGAACAGGTGGTGGATAATTAACAACATCTGTGTAATTTGGTGGTGCTTCAGTAAATTGTTTTTCCATAATTACGCGAATGACAATTTTATAATTTGATATTTATTGTTAAATTACACTTTTGGAAACTGCAAACTTAATTATAGCGTCTTTATGATGTTAAACCACTGACTAATATTTTACATACACATATACCACATTAGTGACATGTGTCATAATCATCATTAATGACTACAAATCGCTGATTTTTCGGATGAAAAAGTTGCTATTTGGTGTCCCCTCTGAATATTGACACTCCGTAGTTCGTTTTGGCTTTTTGTTTTAAATTAAACACCGACGTCTGTAACATAGCAACATTTAGAGAAGGACATATAAATTGAAACAATTAGTATGTTAGAGCAAGATAAACGTTTTATTGGTGGACTTTACTGTTGTCAAAATAAAATAATTAATTTTTTCATGTTTTTTAATTAAAAATTGCTAAAAATTGTTATCCGTAATACGTAAATCCGTAATAAATCCGTGTTTCTCTTATAACTAATATGTTGAAATTATTTTTACTAAATGTTAAATAATATGATTTTTTTAATTTTTTATAATTGTAACTAATGTAGATACCTAGTTTACTAATTAAAAAATAAAACGATTGGTTGATTGTCAATGCTTACGAAGTTGTGTTACAGGTGTTACAATTTATCACCTCCCAATACCTAAATGTTAGATTTGTTAAAAATATTTTATAGGAGTATGTGGTAAAATAGTTAACTAATGTAATAATATTCGATAAGTGCTGCAATTTCAAAAGAAAAATGCCATTTAAATTAAAATTGAAGAAATCTCGCCAATATAATGTAACATCGAAGAGCCTGTTTGTCATATCCGTTCATCATTTACTAGGTGGGTAAAAAAAACAATTGTATTATCAAAAAATATTTTGTTTGCAGTCCCAAAAAAATAATTATATAATAACTACCATATGTACATTATTGATAAAATTTTAGATTTATTTTTTGTGATGAAGAAATTAATGCAGTTGGTATAGAAACCCTCCTCCTATATGTATGTATATTCAAAAAACTGATCTTAGTTTCAGTTGACCTAAAAAAGTTGTTGTCCCATACAAGTTGTACATAATTAAGCAGTAGAAGGGCTTCGTTTACCTCTTAAACTTAATTCTTTTAAATGAGGATGCCATTAGATTTATTTTTATAAGATGTTTAGAAAGAGATGAGATGACAGAATTATTCCACTACATTTATGTAATTTAGCTTTTCTAATATATTGTATACTGGCAGTATAGACTTTTGGTCTAGCCAAATTAATCTTTCGACTTTTTGGCTGTTTCTACCTCTTCCCAGTAAAAAATTCCTATTGACTGAAGAAAAGAAAATAAAGTGTAAACATTTCTTTATTTTAATTGCTATTGGTCACATACAATAACGAATCTTATTATATTTTTCTATATCAGTTTTAGAAACACCTACCACTGTGGACTGTACATTAAGCTCAGAAAGTACTGGGCAAGAATGTTTGGAAAATGTTTGTCAGCGTTTGTCAATCAATCAATTAGAATTTTTCGGTCTTCGTTATGTTGTTAAAGGCACCGACGATGAACTTCGATGGGTCGATTTAGAACGACCACTAAGTAGACAATTGGAAAAATATGCAGCCGGTTCTCGACTTTATTTACGGGTAATGTACTATGTTATATCAGGTGTAAGCCTAATAAATGATGAAGTGGCGCGAAATTACTATTTCCTACAATTAAAAAGTGATGTAGTTGAAGGACGATTATGTTGTGATGCAAAGCAAGCAGTTGCTTTGGCTATTTATTGTCGGCAAGCGCAATATGATAGCCATCAAAGTGAAAGACATACAGTAAATTATTTAAAAACTTTACTGCCCTTTCCGAAACAATTAATTGAAGCTGGTTTACTTGAAACACTAACAGAAGAAGTTCTACAAACGAATGCGGATATACAAAATTTAACACAATCTTCGGCTGAAGGATTGTTTATTGCTGCTTGTCAACAATTGGAAGGCTATGGACAAGATAAATTTTTGGCTCGAGATGATTCTGGTATGGAAGTTTCTCTTGGTGTTTCCGTTTCTGGAATTGCTGTTTTGGCTGCTGAGAATTCTAAGTTCTATCCGTACATTAATATTTAATCAATTTTTGTAATGACAAAGCATTTTTAATTTTTTAATTTTTTAGATGGCATGAAATTAGCAATGTTATCAATCACAAACGTACATTTAATATCGATTGCACAGTTCTTGAAAACAATGTCGGATTTACGTTGCAAGATGCCGAAACAGGTCGATACTTTTGGCGACTTTGTGTCCTGCAGCATACATTTTATATGAAATATGAACAAAATCAAATACACTCCAATGAGCATAATTTCAACTTATTCTACAATGTTCCACAAGATCTTCATGAGAGTAGAGATAATTTATTTGCCGAAAATCAAAATCTATACGCATCAGATTCATATATTTCATCAACTAATTGGCAAGAGGATCCAGTACATTCTTCAAATATTTATTTAACAACCAGTCAACAACAATTGAAAACGACAAATCAAAATAGTAGTTGGGGAGTACTTGGTTCTAATTCGACGCTAAAAAATCGTGCACAAAGTTCGTCGTGTTTAGATTTAAGCAACAATAATGTAGGCCACGATCGTGAAAGACTAAAAGCACTGTTACCCGGATATCGGCCAGCGCCAGATTATGAGACAGCCGTTCAGCAGAAATATCGTACGAGTGAAAGTGAGTTGCGAATAAATACCAAAATGAAACTCAATAACAGTACTGGCATGGTATCCGATTCTCATATAAATATGTATTCTGGTAGCCAGCCAGATGTTAATAGAGCCACTGCAGTGTCAGATGCAATATTTGGTCAACAACTTCAACAGAAATATCCAGATGTTACCCAAACAACAAATACATTGTACCAGCAACATGTTGATCCGAAATTATTGGGACTGTCACAACAGTTGCAAATGATGAAATTCAATAATCCATCATCTTCTTCATATCAAGCAAATAAATTAAGCTCAACGTCAACGCCCGATTTGGCTTTAGCATCTCATCGGGCACATTTTGGATACCGGGGTGCATATGTATCCGGCTCAAGTCCTGACTTAGTGTCAACGCGAACTTTTTTAAATACACAATTAATGGGCCAACAGCAAATGATACCAACCATACCTGCTAATACATTCCGTTATCGATATTCTCAAACATATATTCCACATGGAACCTATGAGAATATCAACTTCTTGGAGTCACAAACTAAAGCAAACATTTTGTCACAAAAAATACAAAAAACCTACGAAGATCCATATCGAACTCAACCCGTATATCAATCAAATAGTTGCATTATTAAGCAGCAGCAACCGCAACACAATGGTTCAATAGAACCAATTTATGAAAATGTACCACTGCCCAGACAAGAAACGAATTCAAATCAAATACGTGATCGAACTTCAAGTACCCAATCGGCACCTGGTGTTATGCGATTTAATCAACAACAAACATTACATACTGACGGACACAAATTTAACATATCAACCACTAGTATTGCACATGATTCACTGGCTATTCATCCGGAGGCAACACATCGTAATATTGTAAAAACCGCATCGAACCCAATCAAACAGACATTAAGAAAAACACCCGAAAACAGTGCTGGTCATCAATCAGTTAATATCGCACCACATCCACCGGTACTAAAATCACACAATCCCGTTGAAATGTTAAATCAAACGACCGTTTCACAATCAAATGATAGCCGATCATATTCGACAAATCTTTTTGATACCACTCAAAATTCATCCGGATACACAGCTACAACCGCATCTCTTACCAATGATTCCAGTATAAGCTTTACTGTTAAAGAAAAAAAGAAAAAACGATGGGGATTTTTTGGTGGCAGTAAAGGATCGTTGTATGAGAAACAAAAAAGTGCCACATTAGGACGGAACAAGGATAAAAACAAGAAAAATGCAGTGAACGAGGAAGAAGACTATAACTCACGTCATCGCTGGTCTACTGGTTTACCACGATTACCGCTCCCCGCTTCGATCAGCAAAGAAAGATTGGTATGTATACATTTTTTTAATTAATTGAACCTGAATATGGGTATGTATGATCTTAAAGGATGTTTTGAATTTTTTCAATTTTCAGTGTCAAATTTTGGAAACAAAATTATCTGATCCACAACTCTATGTTGAATTTGAACGAATTCAGAAACGTAAAGAAAATGCCCGATATGATTGTGCATTACATGAAGAAAATCGACATCGAAATTTTAATCCAAATTTTCTACCATATGACGATAATCGAGTACGAATAACTCCTACCAGAGATAATCGAATGGGTTATTTTAATGCATCGCATATTACAGCAACGGTTGGTAATAAACAACGATTCTATATAATTGCCCAAAATTCAAATAGTTCGGCTACATTGAGTACATTTTTACAATGCGTTTGGGAGGCTGATGTGTATCTTTTAGTTCAGCTATCTGAAGATATCGATTATGTTCCGCCAACAAATAATAAATGTTTGGAGTATGGGCAGGTAAGATTTTTACATACTTTTTTGCCTAATAATAATTGAAATGAAATGGAATCTCTATTTGCAGTATCAAATTTGGCAAGAATTTTCACAAGTAACAGATCGATGTGTTACCAGCAAACTTAAGATATATCATTCACAAAGTAGACGATATCGATCTGTTTGGCATCTTAAATACTCAAAATGGACAGAACTAAATTGTCCAAAAGATATTGGTCAATTTTTAGGTTTGTTTGTTAGTTTTATTGCCGACATTTCACTAATGCAATTTGTATTCTAAAGAGTTTTTAGAAGAGCTTAGCTCAGTTAGATTAGCTTCAATAAATGAAGTTCCACCAGGTCACAATACAAATCCTCCTGTTATGATTCATTGCAGTGAAGGTGTTAGTCGGTCTGGTGTAACATTAGCAGCCGATCTTCTTCTCTATACGTTAGATCATAACCAGGTATTTATCATTTGTTTTGTTCTTATTTTATCTAGTGATATCATTAATATAACGTTATATAAATAAAATAGGACCTTGACATACCGCGTGTAATCAGTCAGTTAAGACATCAACGAGATAATATTATACCATCATTGGCTCAGTATAAATTTATTTATGCTCTTCTTATTTTTTACTTAAAGCGCACAAGACTTATTTAATATTTAAGTTGAATTGATAAACATTTTTAATTATGTTACAAAAAATTATTGAAATTTGGCTTGTAAATACATATGAATAAATATATGTCGTTAGAATTTTAAAAAAAAAATAACTATTATTATACATTCCTATAATTAACTATAAGTCAGAAGAAGGACACAGATGTTGTTGTTCCTTAATGAAGAGGTGAGCTTCTATTTCTATAGAAAAATGAATATAAAAATTAAGATTTTATTGATAGACCAAATTGATGGACCAAGTCGTCGATAATAAACATGTACTTATACGGGTATATTATAATCTGTGTGGTTTTGTTTCCACACTGAAATTTTTTTTTAAATTAAATTAATTACTAAGTTCGAACATTTTTGAATTTTTCGAACAGGCAAACTTAACCGAAATTCAGTGGCTAATTTGTTAGTATACAATCCAAATGCAAATACACCATCTATAATTTATATTGTTAACACTTGATGTAAAGGTAAAGTAAAATGGCGTCTTAGTTTGACGTTTTGGATGGATTTTAACAAAAAATTTATGCTGATAATTAAATTTAACTTACAAATTATTAAATATACTATATACTTCCATATTCACAAATTTAATAGATCAATTGAATATTTTTTTTACATTTTACTTTCAAAACAATAATGTGACAACGACAAAAGGATTTATTATGTGTTGGCAACACTACGTTGACAGCAGTCGGCAAAATATAAAGAAAAAAAAATAGTTGTTCTCTTTTGGTATGTTGATAGAAAATGTTAAATTAATGAATTAAATAAAAAACTAGTGATCAATTAGCGAAAAATTTGTGATTTATTTTCAAGTATTGATTCGTGTTGACTGTCCAGAGTCCGCGAAATTTCCTGATATTATTGATACGTTTTCTTGGGTGTTGGCTTGTCAAACTCCTAATCTTAGTCATTTCCATATCATTAATTTATTTAATTTTTCGGACTACAGTTGAGTTGAACAATTTTAAATAAACAATTCTTTAATTATTAACAATGATCGAAAGTCATACTTTCAACGATAGTTTAAATGCAATATCATGCCACGCATGGAATAAAGACAGAAGCCGTAAGTTCGTGTAATATCAATTTATTTGAAAATTTAAAAGTAAAAATAATTTTAGAAATTGCTATTTCACCAAACAATCATGAAGTCCACATTTTTAAGCGTGAAGGAGCTGATTGGAAAATACTTGATATTTTAAATCAGCATGATTTACGTGTCATGGGCATAGACTGGGCCCCAAACACAAATCGTATTGTAACATGTGCTGTGGATCGGAATGCCTATGTGTGGACTCAAAATGAAGATGGCAAATGGAAACCAATGTTGGTCTTGCTTCGTATTAATCGAGCGGCTACATGTGTTAAATGGTCACCATTAGAAAATAAGTTTGCCGTTGGCTCAGGTGCTCGTTTAATTTCAGTTTGTTATTTTGAATCCGAAAATGATTGGTGGGTTTCAAAGCATATAAAAAAACCGATTCGCTCGACTGTAACTTCATTAGATTGGCATCCAAATAATGTGCTACTAGTAGCAGGATCCACTGATTATAAAGCTAGAGTTTTTTCCGCGTATATTAAAGATATTGAAGATCAACCATCACCAACACCATGGGGTAATCGAATGTCATTAGGACATCTGATGGCTGAGTATAAAACTGGTACTCAAGGCGGTGGATGGGTAAATAATGTAAGTTTTTCTGGGGATGGCAACAAAATTTGCTGGGTAGCTCAAGACAGTTCGATTAACGTGGCCGATGCTACTTGGGGAAATGGTGTAGCAGTTAAGTTGAAAACAGAATTTCTTCCATTTATATGTTGTGACTGGATTACACCAAATTCAATTATTGTTGGCGGACATAATTGTGTTCCTTTGATATACACTGTAAATGCGAAAAGGCAAATTATTCTATCAGCCAAATTAGATCAATCGCAAAAAAAGGAAACTGGTGGAATATCGGCAATGCGAATTTTTCAGTCGTTGGATCGAAATTTACGTTCTGAAAATGCCGATACGAATTTGGAATCGGTTCATCAAAATGCAATTGTCTGCGTTTGTGTTTACAGTGGCGATAAAAATGCAACAACTAAAATAAGTACATCTAGTTTGGATGGTCAACTTGTGATTTGGAATGTTGTATCGAATTTAACGAGTTCAATGCAAGGTCTTTCAATGTAAACATTTTAAATCATTTTGATATAGATTTTAATTATACATATTTTGGTTGCATTTCATACAAATATTAATAAAAATGCTTCAGAACAAATAATTTGATGGAATAATTATTTAAATTTCCCACATTTACAAAGAAGTTGGACAGCGCTGGTAAAGGGCATTCTAAATAAGCAAAATAAGCATTCTTAGATACTGACACACATATGTGTCGCTTGATTCCTTTAGAGTATAACAAGGGTGTTCAGAACAAAACATGTCTCAACATGTAATCATAAACTGAGCAATCAGACACAAATATGTGATGGGCTAGCAATAGAAACAGCTGTGTCACAGTGACGGCTGGTAGCGAACGTGTTAAGAGGAATATTGTAAAATGTTGTCACACAACAAATCCTCATTCGGGTTTTTTTTTTTAAATCACGAGACTGCCCTTAAATGTTCCTATTTGAGATGTTTCTCTAGGTGGTTCAGTATTAATCGGCAGTTTTACAAAACTGCCTTTAAATGTTCCTATTTGAGATTTGACTTTTATAGTTTTTGTAACAGCTTAACTAGACTGACTATTTCCAAAGTTCTCTCTCATTTCCATTTTAGGCTTCTGTGGTCCGTGTCTTGAGAGTGCTTTATTTGTATATCTGTTCTATATACATTGTTGACCTTACCTTTACTCTCAGGTTCCTAAATGTATTATTAAATGAACAAATCGCTTCCCCGTGTACATTTTTCTTAAATAATAGCAATATATAGAGTACAAACATGTCAAATACTTAGGATTGTGAAATAGAGCAATTATAAGGTTTAATTAAAGCATTATGGCTGTACTGCACATATTTTATATTTTATTTTACCACTACAAAGTTGTTAATAATTTAAATATATTTACTTAAGAGATAGAAAATATAAATAAATTAATGTTTAATATTAAGTTGCCAGCTTTTGAAAAACTGTTGCAATTGTTTCCACTGAATCTCCCATTAAAATAGTTCGATGATCACCTTTCACAGTAACTATTTCAATTTTGGTAGAACAGTTCTATTATAGAAGAATTTTATTAGATTATATCCTTTTTCTTATGAATTTTAATATGAAATTACCTCTGATAATCCATAATCTTCTGATAGTTTTGCATAATTTTCCGTTGGTTTGATTAGTGTCACCTTAGATTTAAATGTGGACATTGGTTTGTAAATATGTGCAGCTAATAACTTTTCATAAAAACTTTTTGCTGCAATTGATATCTGAAAAAAAAATTTGTTAATTAAGTCATTTTATTTAAGACGTATAATCATCAAGTCTATTTTAAAATATTCACCTCTTCTCTCGGATATTTCGTTTCAGATTCTATCAAATCAGTTAATTTTTCTACACGATTCTCAAATGTCGGAAGAGCTTCTAATTTTTTGGCAATTTGGGAATAATCCAAATTAGCACATACCATTCCAAAATATGCCAATCCATGAGCTTCGTCTTTGTTTTGCGTTGAACCACCAGCCACTCTCTGTTTATGTTGTTCTGTATACCAACTAACATATTTCGGTGATCCATCTAGCATCACAAGTTCAACCTTTTCCGCAGATCTTTCCAATAAAACTCCCATTTCAAATGCAACCGAAGCACCAAACGAATAACCAACAATGGCATATGGACCAACTTTTTGAACTTTTTTAATTTGTTTTACATAAAATTCGGCCAATTTACTGATTGATGTCAATGGGGCATCGACGGTACATTGCAAACCATACACTGGACAATTCATTTTGCTAGCTAATGGTTTGAGTGCGGTTGTAAAACCTTCGATAGCATGTATCACAAATAATGGTCGTTGTTTGCTATCTTTACTCATATCATGCGATTCTAATCGAACGAGAGTTTCTTTTGGCATAAGTTCAGATGTAAATACCACTTGTGTACCATCACCAATTGCTTGTGTTGTTGATTTTGCTGGAGATTCACTGATTGGCGATGGTGCTAACTCTGTCTTTGATTCTTAAAATATAATAAAATTAATTTTTAATCTCTCTGGTAATTTAATTTTGAATTTAAAATTTGTTTTGTAAATTGTAATACAAACAAAAAAAATTAACAGATCAGAGAGAAAAGAAGAAGCAAAAATGCTAAGTGATTATAAGTTAATTCTCAAAAAGCTGATTTTATCTACAGATTAAAGAAGCAACTTAAAACAACTTACCTAACGCTTTCAATTTTCCAAACGATAGTTGCCGAATTTCCTGTGCATTCAATAAAACATCATAGCTTCTTTCCAGAGTTTGCTTAATTTCAGCTCCCATCAGAGAATCCATTCCTAAATCGGTTAGAGAAGCTTGATCGGGTACATTTTTCAAGTCTTTGAGACCTAAAATATTTGCAATAGATCCCACTAAACTAGTACCGGCACCACTATCAGTTTTCCGTTTTTCTGCAATAACCATTGACGCCATGACCGCGTATGGTTGCTGCATAAACAAATCCATCGTTTGTAGACAAGAATGCATCCGCTGTGGTAATGTTCCACCGATGATAGTATCATTACTACCTAAATTTTCAATTACAAGACCTGTATCACCAATTGCTCCCCATTGTATAGCTGTTCCAGGCAATCCGGATGCTTGACGATTTTCACAAATTCGTTCCATAGCAGAATTTGCTAAACCATAGTTTGTCTGTCCTATATTACCTCGACCACAAGAAACGCTAGAGAAACATATAAAATAATCTAGTTCCGGACATAAATCTCGTGATGCCTTATCTAGATATTTTGTACCATCAACTTTTGGTTCACAAACTGTTTTAAAATCTTGTGCAGTTTGATTTTCAAATAGTTCATCTCGAAGAACAGCGGCCAAATTAAATATTCCACCAACTGGACCCAGTTTACTGGCTGCTAATAATAAATTCTGGGCACCATTTAATGTTGCCGCATTATTGGTATCTATTACAACATGTATTCCACGATCATTCCATCGTCTAACCATCAGAGATTGATATCCAGTTTTAATTCCATTACGTGATGTTAGGACTAAATTTGTTACTCCACGAGATACCAGCCATTCACTTAATTCTAAACCAAAACCACCAAGCCCACCAATAATGATATACGATTTCTCTTTGTGCATATATGTTCGGGGAATAGCCGTCATAAGTTTTGGTACGGTGTTATTGATTTTATTGTTATTTTCTTCGTCTCTGACTTTAATTACAACTTTGCCAATGTGCTTGCCAGAAGCCATGAATCGAAAAGCTTGTTCAACTTGATTGTCATTAAAAACTGTTGTCGGCAGAGGACGAACAGCTCCATTTTTAATTCCATTTGAGACAAGACTAACAATTTGTTCTATGATATCATTGTCGCCGTCCATGACGCTGTCTACCAAAATACCATGGAATGATGTGTTCTTTAGGAAAACTGACATACCCAGTGGACTGTTATTGTTTAAATCCAATTTACCAATTTCAAGGAATCGTCCATTTAATCCTAAGCAACGAACTGATGCTTGTAGTTTTTCTTCGGCTAAGGAGTTAAGAATGAGATCAACACCTTTTCCCTTCGTTGCTTGCATAATGAATTTTTCAAATGACGTGTCACGAGAATTGCTTATGTGTCGATCAGTTAATTGGGGAAAAACTTTTTTCAAGTAAGCACGTTTTTCAGCACTTCCTACCGTCGTATAAACAATGAGACCATGATGTAATGCAACCGATATGGCAGCTTGACCAACTCCACCGGATCCGGCATGAATTAAAATCGATTCACCTTTTTTCATGGCACCCCTTATAACTAAAGCATAGTAAACGGTTGAGTAGACACATGGAACAGTAGACGCCTGCTCCATTGTCCATTCATCGGGAATATCCCAAATCATGTTACGATTAGCCACACATGTTGTAGCTAATGATTTAGCCTGAACCATGGCCATTACTCGTTTTCCATTGGAGTCACGTCCAGAAAATTCCAATCCCAAAATACAATCCTGCTTAGAAAGATCACCAGGCAAAGCATCAGCGGCTAGTTTACCAGACGTCAACATAACATCTCGGAAATTAATTGGAGCATAGTACACGGAACATAGTTCAACATTTTTATCTTTGGGATTTGGTAGCTGCCTAGATAGGGGACTTTCAATCCAACTAAGACTAGAAAGATCACCCTTAGTTAGAGCATTGACGTAAGCATGCTGTACTTTAAGTGTAGCAGCATTCCTTGATGATTTTAGTCTTAAATGTTTAAACGATCCCCAAGCTCCTTGTTTCACAACATTTGTAATAAGATCTTTTTTCAATTGTTCCGAATAGAATTTACTGCTGAATGCAAATTTCTCTCCTGTTTTATCCTGAATATAGACTAGGCGAGTAAATTTACCGCCAGCTTCGTTTTTGAGGCAGTTTATTAGACCGACCGCTCCGAATAGTTCTTCGCCTTGGCAAACCACGTAAATGTATCGATTTTCTTGTTCGGCCGTTGACATGGCAGTTTTAAGATCTTCTACCCAAGCGTAGGTGCTATCTGTTACAGATACAACATATTTATTTCTCGATTCTATGTCGATGGTATTACGTAACAGGATATACAGTTTATTTGAGCTTCGTTGCATCGATACTGTAGTTAGATTACAGTTAGAAAACAAATTATTTGCCATGTCTGATTTGAAACCAATGGCATTTTCTTCCAACAATATGAATCCATCTTCATGAATGGATTTTTTTAAATTTTGAAGTAGTGCGTTGTTATTTGCGGATGATAGACAATCGTATGCAACTACTAAATGACAATTTTGTTCAACCGCTTCATTTTGTGGATTTTTTGTTACAATCCGAATGCCATGCTCGATAACCGATTGCTGGAACGATTCGGCTGATTGATTTGTAACAACAGCGACATCACTCACTAATGTTGGTTCACTTTCGATAGTATGCTGAATAAGTTTGGCTAAGACATCTTCAAATGACTTGTCACCGATAACATCTGCAACTTTAATTTTCAATGCACCACTACAATTCTCAAGGACAACATGAACGGAGATGGCCACAGCATCTTCTTGGCTTAAATCTTCCAAATCTTGTTGATTGTTATATGGAGCAAAAATGTATCGTTCAAGAATTGGTCCAGTTTGACCACCTGATCTCTTTGGTGCTAGAGATGCTCGTAATCCACGCATTTCGATGCCACCACTTTTTATGACATTTATATCCGGGTACATATACACGGAAACATTTGACTGATCAATATTTTCTGCGACTTCTAAATGTTTTATCGGATCTATTACAATTTTTTGGATACGAGTTGGCAAATATAATTCCCTTAAATCTTTGCCAAGGATACTAAATTGAAGCATTGTATCCATGTAGCTAACCCAATTATTTTCCCATTGAAGTTGGCCCGTTATAGCTTTGGAATTTGCTTCAACAATTCCACGGAATATACCACCATAATCATAACCTCGTAGACGTAATTCTTTGTATACGTCATTTTTATTTAAAAGAATGTCAGATTTAACGGCATCTGGTAAATCCAAATCATATCTTTCAAGGTTAACGTTTTCTGGTGAATAAATTTTGCCAGACACAGCTATCGAACCACCTTCGCATATTTCAAATTGTCCAGATCCATCAAAGAAATTTAATCCAAATTTGACGGATCCTTCTTTTGGTAAAATTGTGGCACGATGAAAAACAATGTCCTCAATAACAACTGGCATTTTTTCTATAGAACTTTGATGTAATTTTGCATATGTACGCCAAGCCAATGTTATATATCCTGTGGCTGGGAATAGAATACGACCATCAATTGTATGACCAGCCAAATAGGAATCCTCCTCTTTTGTTAAGTTTATCTCGATAACAGTTTCTCCCGATTGTGCTTTAAACAGATTTTTTTTGTGAATTTGCATTTTCTTTAAAAAATTAAATGATTTACCTTCTAATCCAAATTTTGGAACTTCAAAGCGATCGGCATGATCCCAATCAACTTTTGAATTTAACATTGGAGTACCACGGCCAACTGGATATGAGATAGGTCTGTATAACTTAGGTACATTTGGTTGTGCACCGGCGGCATATAATCTACAAAAGATAAATTAAATTAATGTATAGCTAGAAAAAATGTTACTCCTTCAGAGGGTGAACAAAAATTAATTTACTTACTTGCCAATATTACTAAGCAAGAATTCGACATTATTCTCATGATTACGTTTCAATAGGCTCAAGTTTATGACATCACTGCCTAACGATCGTTTAAGAATTGCCTGCAGAAGACCGTGTGGAGCAATTTCAATGCATATGGCGTTTTTCGGAATATGTTGGATAGTTTCATAGAACAGTACTGGTGAAAGTAAATTATTCACATGATAGGCCACTGAACTTTGTTTAGCCATTGGTGTATTCCAAGCAGATTCTGGGATACTTGAACTCAACCAACGTGGTGTTCGAGCTTTAGGGTTTGGAATAATTTTATCCAGAGATTTACGTAATCTTGGTGCAGCTTCGGCAATATATTTACTGTGAAAACCAATGCCTGACGAATTAACGGCCTTGGCAAATATACCTTCATTTGTAAAATCCTTTATTAATTTGTTTATAGATTCTACCGGACCGGATACCTAACAAAAATTAATAAACTTTTAAATTAACTTTAGTACAGCTATAAATTGTATAGTAACATACCGAAACACTATCTATGCTGTTGTGACAAGCGCGCATTATATCTTTAGGTAAACGTTTTTCACATTCTTCCCAAGACAAACCAATAGCAGCCATTTGCATTGGTGGCAGTTTAGAATCGAGGATACTTTTTCCTCTCGCATATGTTGCCATAATTGCTTGTTCTGTTGTAAAACTTCCATCAGCATAAGCACAACCAAGTTCACCAACGGAATGGCCAACAATACCATCCGGTGAAATACCCAAATACGTTAAAAGATCAGTTAATGCTATCTGAATACTACTAATAGATACAAAAGCATTTAAGACATTGTCAAATTTGGCATCATCGCTCTTTGTTAACAAATCAATTAAATCTATTCCTTCAGGACGTAAAACCTCGGCACATCGATATATACTACTTCTGCAGACTTCAAATTTCATTAGGTCTTTCCCCATACTTGCCCATTGTGTTCCCATACCAGAGTAAACAAACCAAATTGGACGTTTGTCTTCTACAAGAGCTACAACATCTCGCTGAGCTCCTTTATTTCCAATAACCGAATATCCACGATAAAAATGCAATGGGATATTTTTCGTATAGATCTGATTGATCAATCCTAAGTAATCTTCATCATTTTTATGTAATTCTGCATCTTCTATTAATCGTTGAACACCTTCACTCGTTCTTCCAGATAAAGTTATAAGACGAGGAAAATCATCCACAGATACTAAAGCCTTTGGTTTTGGATTGGATTTTAAAATGACATGAGCATTTGCACCGCCGAAACCAAAAGAATTAATACCAACAATTCCTCCATTCCAAGGTGTATTTTTATCTACAACTTTAATTCGTCCATCAAGAATACCATATAGATCTTGATTTGGTGATTTGAAATGTAAGTTTCCAGGTATAACTCCAGCTTCCATTGCTAAGAGAACCTTTGCAATAGAACATACACCAGAAGCTGGTTCTGAATGTCCCATATTTGATTTCACCGAACCAAGTAACAGTGGTGTTTTACGATCCTTGCAAAAGAAATCGGTTATTGAATTTACTTCTTGTGGATCGCCAACTTTGGTGCCAGTTCCGTGTGCCTCAACATAAACAACATCAGCTGGTTTTAAATCGATGTCTTCGTATGTTTGCTGGATCAATTTTTTTTGCATTTGACCATTTGGATATGTTATTCCTAGTTCTTTGTTACCGTCTGTGTTTGTTCTTACATTCAAGATGCTTGCATAGACGCGCTTAGCATTCGGTAACTTTTGAAGAAATATTACAACACAACCATCTGAACGAACATAACCAGAACCAGATACATCAAATGCTTTACATTTACCATCACTGCTAAGCATACCAAGTCGCTTAAATTGCAGTGAATTTGTTGGCCTTAATATTAGGCCAACACCGGCAACAATAGCATTTTCACATCTTCCCGATTTCATGTCTTCAAATGCCTGGGCCAAAGCATACAGTGAACTAGAACATGCAGTGTCCGTGGCAAAACTGGGGCCATTGAAATCAAATGAAAATGACAGACGATTTGCAAACATTGCTCTGGAACATCCAGTTAATCCATAACCATTTACACGATCTGGATCTGACACAAAATAAGTTTCAACTTCAGAATTTGAACAACCAACATAAACTCCAGTACAGCTTCCGCGAATATCCTGTGGATTGATACCTAGGAGGAGTAAGTAAAAAATTTAGTTGGAATTACCTATACTATATTCATAGATTTAGCAACGCTTAATTTACCTGCATCAATAATCGATTCATGAGTAGACTCTAAAAGCATTCTTAACTGAGGATCCATGCTTTCGGCTTGTTTTTGATGTACACTAAAAAATTGAGAATCGAAACTTTCCATATCGACGTCTTTTATTTTACCAAATCTCTCTGGCAAATCATATAAACCCTTTGGCCATCTTCTCGGATCATCATTTACCATATCAACACCATCAAATAAATTTTTACTGAATTCCTCCATATTTGAACTTTCCGGCAAGCGTCCAGAAAATCCTGTTATAACAATATCACTATGAATGCCATTTTTATAGACTCCCTGACTTCCAGCCATTTCTTGTCTGGGATTGTCAGTCGCAACATTTTCGAATCTGGCCGGCATGTTGTTTGAATTTTGACCGCGACGTCTTTTCTTCTTGTTTGACCGATTTCGTTTTGATGGAATGGCGTCTGATTAAAGACACCGATGAAAATTTCAATCAAACTACAATAAAAAAATTAATATTTTAATAATAATTGGAAAACTAGTATCCCAAAATAGTAGGCTATGGTTACGAGAGACTATTAATGGAGTATATAATCCTTAACAGTTGTTTATAATACGATGAGGATGCTCTTTGGAATATTGTTTGTCTAAGTATAATTGGTAAATTGAAGATTATGTATTATTTTAAAGAATTGTATTTTAGACAGATACCGATGAAGTGAACCACCGTTTCTTTCTTAACCCTTATGTAGGCACCAAATTCGTATACCATATTGTGGCACCATGATCTGCAGACCACACATGTAATTTTTATGGAAATTTTTCTACCAGTCGACTAACAATAGATCCGTTGAAAATATCCTAAAATTTCAGATTTGTGTCTTTAATAGTTTTTAAAAAAAAAGGAAGTCAAATTGGTCTACACAGACCATGGTGCCTACATAAGGGTTGGATGTGATTCCCAAAATACTTATTGTTCTCAATTTGTTTCTAAGTATTTAGGTTAGGTTAGGGTGGTGTCGCTTATATTTTATGGGTACATAGCTATTGCACGTTACTGTAACTTTGTTACATTTATCTCAATTGATATGACGATCTGACACCTTTAAGCTCTACCATTCTGAGATAATGTAATTTCCAGACTGTTTTTAAGTGCAAACCCGGCTTCAAACTCGACACAACACACCAGGGAAAAACATTTCATGTTTTCGGACTTGCAACCGGAATCTCTCGCTCCAATCACTCAATCCACTGAACCATTTGGTTTGTCTTCTTAGTATTTGCTCGATGAATCTTTTAAAAAATAACTTAGATTTAGAATAGCCATTTCTTTGTTTTCAATTTAAATTCTGTTGGTCAACTGACTACTTGTTAATTATAGATTTAATTAAAGTGATATTTGGAATGCCTACCTAATTTCAGACATTAATTTGCATTTTGTAGAATTTTTACTTGGATAGAGATTTTATTTTCATCTTAAATGTTGCCAGAATTATCCAACTAAATAAAAATATGTAAAATAGTGGAAAATTGTTACATGTTTATGATATAAACATTCTCTGGAAAATCTATAAGGAAAACAAGTAGATTTTTGAATCCGATATAATATGTAAATACACAAATGCCAACCAAAGAGTTATATAAAGGAACTGTAGGTACAGTATGCCAAAGAAGCCATTTGTCAGATTTCAAAAATAAAATCTAAACAGCTAAAATCTCAATATTTGTTTTAGAATGTTTTCTACCAAAAATAAAGTAAAGGTACTCTAACTATAATAAGAAATTTGTTTGCCCTCATTATTTTGTTACAAACTATATATTATATTATGTATTTAGTTAAATAATCGTATTTAACAGTCTTTGTAAGAGATAAGGCATACCTTAAATTTCTGTACCAAATGCCTTTGATTATGTATGAAGTGATTAAAAATATTAATTTGTTGTTATATTGTTCGATTCAATATATTCAAATCCAAATGTCCTTTGAAAGATTATTGAATTTCAATGATTAGAATGTTGACTTAACAACAGGCTTAACATTAAATGATTTATCTAACTTATGAAAAACGTGCTTTTTTTTTGTTTTTTATTAGCTGCAATATTTTTAATCTTATTTCCACTGTTTCTATTTACTTAACTTAAATTTTATTTTTTAAATTTCTGGCGATGTAGATTAGCACAATTTGTTTTTTATTTAATTTTCTAGTATATATGTATATGGATACAGTTCTCATCAGGTTATCTATTTAACTTATCTTTTTATAAATTATTTAAATTCTTTTTATTGTCATCATCATGAAATGGCATTGTGATTCCCCGAGAGGTGTTTTAAAATTTTGTTTTAATATGCTACTGTAGAATCTAAATTCTAAATCATCCTTCTTTTCCAAACGAAAAAATCCGAACCAAGAGAATATCCATCTTTTTATTTTTCTTATCTTTCTAATTAGGAACAAAATATAATTGGGATAGTTATTGTTGACCGTAGCCGATAAAAGAAAATTACTTTTACACATACTTATGTTTCCGCATATATATAATAATAAAATCGGATGATAATTTATTGAAGCGCTGATTCCGAAAATGACGGTGCATTTTCTTTATCAACAATATGATGTCTATGTCGAACGATTAGCCATACTTCAAAAAAAATTAAAACCGCAAATATCACTCCATAATATGAAAGTATATAGATAATATGTATGAATTAACGTATTATGGAATTAATAATTTAATTCAATTGATCACGCAATTACTGTCATTATTTCAATACAAATTGTTATCAACTATGACTATGTTATGGACAAATAAAAGATAATGAATGGTATAGAGACAGTACTAAATTTAAACATTTTTTGGCGTTATTTTATTGATTCATTAATCGGTTATAAATAATTATTAACAAGAAAAAGACGCAATTGGAACTAAGTACCTATATATAACGTAAACTACCTAAGTATGTACATATAATAATATCTTTATTAACTATTTACATACCTATCCTATATGTTGAGTATTGTTTTTCCAATCACATTTAAAAATATTTATATCTACGTAACTTACATAATTAAATTATTGTGTACCTATTTATTATTTTTCTTTTATATATCGATTACATACAGTAAATGAGTAAATTGTAAACAAAATATTTAATTTATGTATATATTAATTAGAATAATATTATTATTAATAATAAGTAAATAAATTAATATATGTAAGTGTTTTGTGAAATCCTTTTACGTAACTTAAAATATAATTTTTTATAAGCGCCTCTGAATATAGATAAAGCAAATACCTCGAATTTTTCTTAATTATTTGGTATCCTAACTATCAGTGCATAAAAATAAATAGGACCAGTTTATTATCCAATACAAATTTTGCTCACTCGGTTCGATCGTTCGCTTGATAAAAAGATAACTAAAGAACGCGTTGAGCTAGAAGCTTGATTTTTTTCTTTTGATTGATTGAAATTATGTCTTCGAAACTCTCCCATACAATTTTTTTGTGTAAAACGTATTTTCTCGTATTTTCTACCACTAAATGACGACATTTTGAAAAAATTGTACAAACAAAAACAGTTTTTTTTTTGTGTTCCATAATAAGGGATTACAATTATAAAGTATCCATTTTCTCTAATCAAGCGCCTTTTTAGTTTATTTCTTCATAAAATACGCATTTCGACATGTTCTTTTGAAAAGCATCTAAAGAACACAGGCTGGAGAACCTATCGAAATACCTGTTTTGCGAAAAAATTAAACTCAAAAAACGTAAAATTTGTTTTTTTTTCTTTGCCATTGTTTTATTTAAGTGTAGATATTTTTTCCTTTTCTGATATTGGTAGGTATCCATTCTAATTTAGAACATACGAACATTATTGTACTATATACCAACATATCTATATGTATAGAGAATTTTTTTACGCATATACCTAACGCGAATGCAAACGTGCTACGAAATTTGTAATTACTTAAAATTATTAAAATTAGAACACAAACAGTATAACTACATTATATGTATATGAATGTACTATAGATACCGGACGTAAAAAATCATGTCCACTAGTCTAATTATTATTATCTTGCTAATTAATTCATGCCAAATTTAATTAGATACTTATGTTTGATTAGACTCCAAAAAAAAAGAAGACTATTCTTAGTATATGTAAATTATTAGTCACTCTATTAAATGAGAATAAAAATGTTATATTGTACATACATGTGAGCGAGCATGTATAACTAATACAAAATATGTAAGTACCTAAATATTGCAATAATAGTAAGTATATAGTAAGGAAATTTGGTTTTTTTTTCTTTTGTGAAAGTTTTTAATATGTTTGGGAGATTTTTTTCTAATTAACACTTCGATATATTTATCTCTTATAGATATGTGTGTATGTATGTATAAAATGAAGAACCAATTGTTAAGTGAACATTTTAATATTTTAAAGAAATTAATATATTTGCACTTAAGTCAACAACTAAAAATTTCTTATTTAAACATACATACTACATACGTACATAAGAACACAAGCATTTATTTACCTTAAATTCTTTTTAAAAAAATCCAAAGTTTTGTTTAATTGTTTTAATGATTAAAATTTCCCCGAAAGAAACACTTAATCAATTCTAACTAAAATTTATAATTTATTATTTCAATGCGTATAACGCCTCTAATAATAAAATTACTAATCACCGCACAGCGCACAAACAAATTTATAATTGTTTTTTTCTCCTAAGAAACACCGGTTAGGTACTGAGTTTATTTATTGACTGGAATGTATTTAAATATAATCCGATTCAACTGAAGTGTTGCTTAGTACTAAACTAAAGTTAAACTGTGAGTTGCCCAAATGCAAAATGCTCTTTAATATATAATCTGATGATTTCAGTCGAGCAACTCTGAATTGTGATTGGTGGCTGTTGGCGTGATGTGAAAAAAAGCAGCAAAAACAAAACAAAACATATAAGAAATTTATTATATTTCCACGTCTTGAACAAATGAACAGATGATTTTAATAGTCAGACAATGTTAATGATTGTAGAATGCAGATTATAGGGCAACACTTTGCAAATTACGTACATATACTATGTAGGTACCTCTATCTATTCTATAATATGTTAAAAAGTAGAAGTTATAATCGATTTATTTTTTTCTGTTTTTGCTATATATGTACAAAGTATGTATGTATATGTTGTTTAATGCAGAACCAACAAAATTCTAGCTACAAATAACTTTTCGAAAAAAGCACAAATCACTCAAATTAATTATTTTTTGAGATTAGATAAATTTTTGTTTTAGTGAAGTGGAACTTTTATAATTTTAACGCTCGATACAATGGTAGTCGATGAACTGAAGTTTTCACCAATACGAATTCGAAAAATAAATGCATACTCTATTTGGCATGCTCAAAAATTCATTTCCATCGTTGCTACCCTTCTTTGGCGCTTATGCAATGTGGCTGGTTTTTCTTTTTGTGCAGTGGGGTGAGCTTCTGTTTTATTGATAAGGGGCTAGCTTAGAATAAAAACAAATTCGGTTAAATCAAATCGCTTTCATTGAAATTTTAATTTTTTTTTTTTGGATTTTTCTTTCTGTTCCAAAAAATTAGAGTTTTTTTTTCATTTATAATATATCGATGGTTATTTGAAAAAAGGTCCTAACCGTCATTATTCAAATTTTTCAGGAGAGAGAAAAAACTAAATATTTTTACACATCATTTGAACGAAGAGAACGTTTAAAAAGCGGGGAAAACCCATATTTTTTTGTGAAATTTAGTAAAATAATGTTGCCAAATTATGCCAAAATTCATAAAAAAACCATTTTTGAAAAAATCGATATACATACATATTATTATTTCTTGTATCTAATCATACTTAAATCCGTTAACATTTTTTTTATCATGTGTTCCGGACCGATTTGTTTGATTAGTAGAATTTTTTTTTAATTCCTTAGAAAAGAAATTAGAAGTTAGTTGCAAAATATTTCATAGCCGTTTTTTTGTATGATAAATTAAATTTTCGAGCGAATGAAGCAAAAATGTATGTAATTCAATTGTAATTTTGAAAAATTTATTTTCCGAAATAACTCTCAGATGTATCTATTTAAAAAAAAAAAAATTTTGGTAGTCATATTGTAGGAATTTTTTACTCTCGAAAATCTACTCTATTGTTGATTGCTTAAATATAATAAGGTGATTGCTTTCCTCGAGCCTAAAAATTCAGACGTTAGTACATATAACTACGTCCTTGGTCCTTCTATGAATTAAAAATTTTTGCCGGAACGAACATACATACAGACATATATGTAGAGCCATTTTGAATTTGTATAAGAATTAATTTTGTTATATTAGAATTAGATGATTATTGAATGATTACATTCCATAAAAGTATTCTTTTTTTTTTATTGAAAGCAAAATAGCGATTTCTTTCTTTGTATTGTCGAAAAACGGAAGCCAGCGTTTTATCAAATGAAAGAACATTTGCAATTTGTCATTAAACCATAATAATATCAACAACCTGCGAAATGTACATGCGACACGCGATAAAGGCACATTTATTGATCATGAACTCATAGCAAACACAAACACTAGTAAAGCCAAAGGCCAACCAATTGCAAAAAAACGTTATATAATGTTTCGCTAGAGATTCATCAAAGATTACTGTTAGTTAGTTGTTTATATTTATGTTGTTCGTCATAGCTGATATCTATATTATTACATGTATATGCATGGATGTATATTTGGATTTATATATACTGTAATATATATACATACATATGTACAAAAAGTCTAGAAAAGAGAGCTAATCAATTATTGATGAAACAGGTTAGCAACTCTGAGCAAATTTTTATTTTACTCATGGTTCGATATCGTACCACATTGCCAGCCAATAAAATTATGTGAATGCAATACATAGTAAAGCTTTGTCAAGCTGTAGTGCGTATACTTATGTTTGCTGTACGAATGATCCATCATGTTGAAAAGTTATGCTTTAACTGATGGTCGGTAGTGCACCAGACCAATATAAACTACATGGACAAATTTTTGCTTATCTCAATTTGTACACAATAAACTTAATGTTATTAACTTATTGTTACAACCAGTTAATATACATATTTATAAATAATGTACGTAAAAAATAAATATTCAAAAGATTATTAATATCCCTATATTAAAGATATGATTTGTAATAAAAGGATCTATACTTCTAGATCTAGAATTAATGGTTCGAGGAGCAATTGAGATGAGTATGTTAATCAAAGGGTATTATAACTTGGGTACCGAGTTTGTAACGTTCCTTTATATTCATTTATAATTCATTTATAATTTTATATGAAACGATAATATAGTTTACATTTTATCTAATTTGTAATATACAAAACAATATTTGTATTAAACGATTAATTAGCAAATCTGTTGACGTAAATAACGGTAGTTTTAGTTTTTTTAAAAAAAGGTTAATTTCATCCATTAACTATTAACTTCAATTGCGGTATTTAAAATTCAAATTTATTTTAATTATCTAATCATTTAAGTAACATTCAAACAAAAATAATTACCTATATACGACTTTATAATGTAAAACTGGACAAACTTACAATAGCAATATATAAGACAAGTTTATATTGTTAATAATAGAATATTAAAATACTACAATGTTTTAAATTTTACCCTTTACTTAGTAAATCAGATTAATTATTCCATAATATTTAAGTTACATAAATTGTAACATATATTGTCTAGACAAGATAATAAATTAATAAAGTATTTATTTATTTTAGTTGGTCTCCACTCACTTAGAATCAATTACTTTCAATTACAAAATTCATTGTATCTAAAATTACCAATAATTTTAGAATAAATCCTTTAAAGCAAATTTTTTTTCTAAATTTCCTTCGAAATTGTAAATTATTTGTATAGATCGAACTAAGAGTAAAAAATTAGGTCCTTTTGAACAAGACATGCAGGTTTGAGGACCAAATGAGAAAAAAAAAGAAAACACGATATTTAAAGTAAAGTAGGAATAATTGGCTATGCCGATTATAATATACCCGTATGAGTACTTGCTATCTCTACTCGTAGGGTACAAGCTATCTCTACTAGCTCTTCGTTGTATTAGAGATTTTTCTATTCGATAGTATAATATGGCAAGATACTCAATTCTTATTTTTTGTTAAATTCTATGTTTACCCAAGCTCTTGTTATAATAGCCAAAAGATATGTGCCATTGTGGACAACATTAAATACCTGGAATAAACCATTTGATAAAAAAAAACAGATTTAACCTATTTCATCCCCAATTATTTTGGGTGTGTCATATAATTAGGACAATGGGATGAAATGGATTAAATTTAAATTTCGATTCCATAGAAGTAGAAAATTTTCTTAAACTGACTACGATTTACAACTAATTTTCCAATCAAGTCAACCCAAAGAATCAATCTAATATAAGTATATATGTACCTATATTTAGTAATACAGTAATATTATTTTAAGTTTGTAAGATAATTGAAAAAAAAACTGTGGTTGCAAAATATTTTAAAGTCTATTAAAATATTCATATTTACAGAACCAAAAGAAATGTTATTCAAAAATATTTAAGTATTTGTATTAAAAAATAACACTTCTATTGTAACAAAGGGTAAAAAATAAGCACTATTAGTAACATTATTATATACCCCTACTATACGTATAACATACGATTTATACGGATAAGGCGTGGGCTAGATATATGTACGTATATAGCATTTACATTACGTTCATACAATTTATTTATTTTAAAATTGTATAATAATTTTTCCACGTAAATGTCCATCAGCCACACGTTTATATGCTTCATCTCCTTGTTTAAACGAATATACTTTTTCAATTACCGGTTGTAACTAAAAACAAAAAATTAATGAAACTTTATTTTCTAATATGACTTTATATTCAAAACTATAATCACCTTTCCTTTGGCTATTAAATTCAATAAATATTTTACACCATGCGGTACTGGCATAATAAATCCCCATTGTACAAATCCTTTTTGTGATGTAATTGATTTTATATTAGATTGAACGAGATCCTTAATATTTCTAACTAAACCTATTCCCATACCATACTGATCAAAATTATCCAACAACGGTGACGTAAATGTAACGTAATGTTTATACTTCCATGGTATTTCATTAGCATAATCTGGCCCTTTACCGGCACAATCTAATATAATATCATAACTAAAATAGAAATTTATTATTTTTTATATCTCAGCCAGACTTAATTTTTTTAAGGCGCTATTTACGGTCCATTTGATACGAATTGATTAGTGGCGTCCGAATTAGTATAATCAATTACACAATCGGCACCAGCATTTCGAACAGCATCGATTGCATCTGTTGCACATGAAGCAACAACCTGGTTTTTAAATATGAAAATAACAACTTATTAAAGAAAAAAACGAAAAGAAAAATTGATTAAAAAAAAGTTTAAACCCTGAAAAGATTAAATAAATTTGACGACTATGCTTTCGATCTAAGCTTAAACTCAAACTCAATGTAATGTAATGTAAATGTAAATAAATCAAAATTGAAGAGTGTGGTTTTAGGTTTGAGTTGTGAGTTTACGTTATTAGATCAGAAAGGGTTACTTAAAACACTTTATGTATGGTAGATCTATGCTATCAATCTTCACGCACTATTTAGTTTGGCATTTAACTCGTGTCTCTGTTTTGTTTTTGGTCTCCCTCGATATGATAGTTTTCCTTTGTATAGAGATAAGATTCTTGATTGTGATATATTTAGTTATATCCAATTCCGTTCATGTATATTTTTGTTTAGGCTTATTAAACTTAGACAACCCCTCTATTTGTTTGATAATTTGCAACTATGTACTTCCTCACGTACCTTTAATCTGATTATACCCTTTCTATACACAACTGTATTACAATAAATAAATAAATAAAACATTGAGCAAAATGTGTCCATAGTCGAAAATAAACTTGAAAATCTGCTTATCTTCCCGAAATTCCGGTTAAGTGTACTTTGTTTTTCATCGTGAAATGATATTCAATATTTCATAACATATTATATCACTAATCACCTAATGGAAGTAAAATCCTAACGATAAAAATATTATTATTACTGTCCATATAATCTGTTTTCTATTACCCATTGAGTTTTTTTCTATACACCATCCTGATAATTTAAAAAAAAAAAAAACAAAAACAATAAATCAATGAACCAACTATTAACCTCTTTGTACGTAAATTGTGATTGGAAATTAAAACAGATGACGATTAAAAATATCACATAATTGCAATTAGTTATCTTCTTAGTTCATGATTTTTTACACATGATATAAATAAACAAAAATACGTTAATACATTTGAATTTTGAAATAACTACAATATTTAGTTTATGTATGGAAAATATTATTGTAAGGTCAAACACTAAACTACCCATATTTACTTTAATCGTCTAGTTCACATGGGACTAAAACTAAACTACTTTCTGACTTCCACAGCTTCAAGTATATTAATTTATACGTAACATTTTATGTATTATTTATTACATTCTAAATCTAAATCATGCATAGTAAAATATACCGGAGATAAACGTATATTTTACAACAAATTTGCATAAAAGTAATAGATTTTTTAGTTTTCAATATTTTACTCTCTAGCTTATTACGTTTTTGAGTTATCTAATGAACATTCATAGGCATAAGTGTTTATTTTCGACACCTGTACAAATAGAAGTTAAAAGATAGTAACTTGGGTGAAGTTTGTAAAGAGATTGACAACGATGAACATGTCATTTTCAAATATAAAAAATTCAAATGTCAAACAGTAAAAGAGCGACTTTTGTGAGTAACATTTATGATTTAGTAAAGAATAATAGAGATAGCAACCTTAAAAATCTGAGTGAATTTTTATGTAAAATCAAGTCAGATTTGTAGAATAAGATAAAATAATTTTAATCCTTATTAACAATGCAATTATTTTTTGCTGGCCTATATTGAGAATTGGCAGGCCAAATAACTTTTATACCTTTCTAAAAGGCTCTTTCGATCAAGTTAGAAGGTAGAAACAACTTTAGAAACTATTACTAACAACTAATTATTTAATACAATTATTATTTATTCTTACCTTAACATTTTCTGCTTTAGCAATTTGCACTGCTGTGTTACCAACACTTCCACTAGCTCCTAACACACATATTTTTTTGCCTTGACCTCCTCCTTCAGAGGTTAGTGCACCACGAACACCGCCTAGCTGTCCAGAGATATACAAACCAGACCATGCAGTTAATCCAGAACTTAATGCAGCACTGGCGCTAATATTATCTAATATTGGAGGTTTATTATATACCTAAAAAAAGTACAACATATAACAAATTCTAAGTATTATTAAAAAGTAGATAAAAGTTTATTACAAATTTGGAATTTAGCGAAATATACTCAGCATGAGATCCTGATAAATATGGAGCAGTAAAACCGAATACAATATTGTTTAATTGAAGGTCTTCCCGTACGGCCATTCCACGATGTACAATTTGACCACAAAACTCTCTTCCAAGTATTAATGGAAATTCTATATCACGTTGCCATTTCATTAAATTAAATAATGTAGAACCAAATCCATCTATACTGAAACAACAATTGGCATTACAAAACAGAGCTTGGATGTGCCGATATAAATTTTCTAATAATTTTTAGATCATTTTTAAAGATTCTTAAGTAAATAGAGAGTTGGTAGGAAACTATGGTGTTTTAAATATCCTTACATATGTTAAACATGGCTTAATGCCATAAATATGTATTTTTTATACACTAAATTGAAATTGAATGCAACTATAAATATAATGACCTAGTTGTTTTTGTTTTTGTCGAGCCAAGAACCTTTGGGGAAAGATTACTGTGATTACATACTTCTATGAAATATACTTTAAACTATAACTAAAAAGAAATCGTACTTATCATAACAATATCTATTGGATTTATGGCTGCTGCTATTACTTTGACCAAAACATCCTTTGAATTTTTAATCATGGGTTTTTTGATGTTGTCCGAAAACTGTAGTTCATCTAAACCACCGTAATTGTGTATCTGCCAGCCACTCATTTTTGATCTCACTGCAGTCGTAGATTGATCAGAAAAATATTTATAATTTATAAGCTTGCTGCCAATTCTTAATAATTTCATTTTAAACATTTTTGTGTAAAATTTTAATTTTTCCGTTTGTCCGTCACATTCAATAATGTGCAGTGTTGCCAGATGATGTGAATTATGAAATAATGAATCACATAATAAGTTTACACCAGTAGGAAATTATTGTTTGTATAATTAATAGAAGTACTAGATCATAGATAGAAAGTGTGCAAATTTTCCATATAAAATTACGAATTAGATTTTTTTGTTATTGTGTTGCTATTTATCACAACAATCGAATTATGTTGGTCATTTAGAGAATGGATTAATTTATTGGAAAACTGAAATTATTCGGTAACATTTTAGTTTCTAACTAACTTTAAATTTGAACGAAACGTTGCATTGCATTGTGCCTATAGCCTAATTGACATAGGAGTTGACATTTGTTTTTTTCTATATATATTTGAACTCTTTTAACAAACGCTATGCACTGAGAACGAAGTGAGACGAATTGATAATTTTGTTGAACGCTTAGAAATGTCAGAATTTTGGAATAAAATAAGTACATGTAAAACAAGTAATGTCAAAATTGTGTTTTTATGCCAATAGAAATTGAATTCTAGTGTAAACTCAGCGATATTGATTGGTTAGTTGTCAATCGTAAAAAATATATAAAATGGCGTCTTTTTGTGCGCAATCCCTTTAGATTTTTTTGTAAAATCTTTATGAAGTAATTGTAATAACTTCTAATAAGACGAGAAAAAACATTTTTAAAGTTATTTTTGTGTAGTTTCTAGATTAAACTTTAGTGTACGTGAAAACATGTTTTTCGTAAATGGTATACAAAATGTTATGTTTTTGTTGAACGCTATATCGAGGATACTGTTTTCCCAATAAAAAATTTCTGCTATTTTCCGTCATTCAACAAAATCGAAAAATGGGGAATTGGTTGTATGGTGTTTGGTAATTTTGCATCATGTTCTCTGGCCAACCAAATAATTGTTCTGATGCAAATAAAGATTATGATTTTGCAAAGGAAGAAAATGCTGGCAAATGGAATGGTGTTTTTATAAACTCACTGAAAAAAGTATGTTGTTTAAAACATCGCATTAAAATTTACACAAAGTCATCTTCAGTAATAATGTAGATATAAAAATGATACTTTTATGTTTTAATATTTGTTATAAATTTATTTTAATTGCCCCAATGAAATCATCCAATTTTCACATACTCTACCAACAATAATGGTAGATAAAAAAATAAACTTACTAATTACTTACCTACGTTATATAAAACTAAAATTCTAGCTAATTTGTCTGAAAAATAATAATTCATATGAATAGATATAAATTACAAAAGTAATTTTAGTCTTAGATTTAAATATTATATTTTAAGACTCCGTAGCCCCAAAAAGAATTATTCAAATTTTTAGTAGTGTTCACTATTTTCGGTTTTAGTGTATTCTTAGAGTTGTACCATTTTATTTTTGTGTATTTAAAATTTTTGTGATTTTCCTGTTTAGTAGTACATACATATATGAATATTAAGTATAAGAAAGAATGTTTTACTAATCTCTTATAGTACAATGTTACATATATATTAATGCCTTTAACCATTCTGTACACAATACCCTTCATAGCAGTTCCCTTTTAAGTAATAAGGTCTAAACACACGCTAGAAGTAATAAATATTTGTGATTACACTAAGCCTGGAATAAAACTATAAAGTCCATAGGAACAACGTAAAATTAATATATTTTGTATTAACAAAGTTCGAAGTAGGGTATATACTGGTCTATATTGACAAAATAAGGCCAAATAACTCTTTTGCCTTTCTAAAGGACTCTTCAGATCAAGTTAGAAGGTGGAAACAACCTTAAAAACTACTACTACTACTACTATAATTTTTGTTAGACAAGTATTGCTTCTGGAAAAAACTAGTACTAGTTCACGGACCTGTTTTTAATTCATAGATAGCGAAATTTTATTAACCTATCATTTAATTTACGGAATCACTGATTAACAGCTTAATAACAATTTTAATACCTACTTAAAAATATATTTTAATAGTAGAAGTGTGCAGTTATCAAGTTATATAATTAATAAGTTTTTAAAATGGTTTTTCTATAGGTTTTGGAACAAGTTCATCCTTCGTTATCTGCACGAGATGATGCATTACTATACGTTGAAAGTCTTTGTCTACGGCTCTTGGCAATGTTGTGTGCCAAACCATCACCACATACTATACAGGTAAATTCATCTTAATTTTAATTGCATTTATTATGTAGCCAATGTGTCGCAAATCACGTTTTCGGTGACAAACAACCTAAAATGACCGCTGTCACTGGTTTTTAGCGGTTTTTGGATTGTAGCAGAATATGGCTGTGAAAGGCATAATCTTTATATTTTTAATTGATTTATTATAAATTATTTTTAAAAGGAGCTCAAGATTTTTACCTTAAGTCACTGTATACAATTTCAGTCTAGAAGAAAATTCGATTATTGAAACCAATTTATTTATTTGTTACATTGTATGTTTATTTGCATCCCAGCCAGTTTAAAATTAGAAATCTATCAATTTGAACAAAATCTTCTTCTTTCTCCGCCCCATGCCACTTTTATATTTTATATCTCTATATGTAACTTTATGTAGTATTATATCCTTTTCTTTTTATCTTTTTATCCTCCTTTGAAATTTGTTTACTTATATTTAAATTTTGTAATTTTTTATTTTTCTTTAAGTCATTCCTGTAATAAAAAAAGTATTTTGTAAATTTTTAGGATATTACCGAAAGGGTTGGTAAAACTTTTCCAAATCCAATTGAAAATTGGGCATTACGTGAAGCTCGAGACACCATAGATAAGTCAAAGAAAAAGAAATCAGTTCTGCCAGTGGAGAAAATCCACAGCATGTTATGCAAGGTAATTTCCAATTATTCTTCAATTATATTTCCAAATATTCTTTAGAGATAAATAATCTGTTAAGATATCTAATTTTTTAATTCTATAGACTAATTAAAATATAAAATTGATAATTCTTAGGATGTGCTTCAGTATAAAATTGATATGGCTGTTGGAACTTTTATTGTAGCTGTTTTAGAATATATATCGGCAGACATTTTAAAATTAGCTGGAAATTATGTAAAAAATATCAGACATGTAGAAATATCTAGAGAAGACATTGAAATAGCCATGTGTGCTGATAAGGTAAGCCTTTTTTTAATTAATAAGAATAATATTCTCTATGAATTTTTTTTTTTTTTTTTTTGGTATTTATATTATACTAAATAATTTAAATGACAAACGATTTTGAACATAAAAATTATATATGTATACCTAATATATACCCTAGACCGAACTTGTTTGAAACTAAACATACTTCAAAATGAATAGATAGCAGATTTTTTGGAAGACTACACATTTAAAATTCAATTTCAATAGCATTAACCAATAGCAGAAATGAGAAGTTGTAAGCATATTACCATGCAGTTCATAATCTCATACTTCTATTCTATTCAATGCATCTGTTATAAATTGAACTTGATGTTTTTTATGAATATTTTTTTTCGGTTATCTGCAACCTCACGTAAAAATTATATTCATTTTGTCTTATACACTAAGACCTCGATGTGCGTCGTTTATGCGTTGCAATGAATTAAAGATTACTTTTTTTTAAATTTTAATCATTGTGCGTTTCAATTTGACTTAATTTTCACAGTTTTCATGATATTATTTATTTAGATGAGATAAATTAAACGAAGTCCTATAAACCAGCTTCGCTGAGCTCATTTAATAAAATTTTTAAATAAAAAAATAAATTTTGCTTAAGCTATATTATTATATATAAAATAGAAAGAGAACATTATATTGCGAATTGATTTGTTACAAAATAATACTGTGACTTCCAAAACTTCTACCTCAAAGGCGTTTAATTAACCCTTACTCGGTCAGCGCCATATAAAAAAGTAACAAAATAAGAATATCGAATTCTGTACAATTGACTAGGCATTAAATTTGACTACTGTGCACCCTTGGTTCTAATTATAATTTATTTTTTTCTTTAAATTCAATATTACAATCATTTAAGTATTTCTTTATACTTATATATATCTAATAAATCTGGAGTTATATTCTGAACGTACGCGCCGTCATATATAGCAAAGTACAAATATGTATATCATACTGAATAATAATAATAATTTGTACCTTTAAAAATTATATTAGTGGTCGGGTGTTAGTGGTTGGGAATTTAGTGATTTCTAAAAGGTTGCCGACCGCTTCTATATACTATGTAATCGATTATTTCGATTTGCGTCGTCTTTTTGTGGAACCAATTAACAACACAAATCGAGATCTTGTGGTATATTAGTATCTTTAGGCAGATAGTAGATTTGATGAAATCATAGACAGATTCTACTCAAGTTGGTTTGTCCAGTGTATCAATCACAGGGAAACAAGATCCTATGCAGATTATCCACCTTAATCCTTTCTTATTCGACATAATCTCAGAAAAAATGACCGACGATGAAATACTTCTTAATATTACTTTTAGGTACTTATGGACATGTTCTACCAAGGTGAAAGTGGCAATTCAGTAACAAGTCCACTGCCACCGACACCACGTGATTGTCTTAGTTATGAAGATGTAGTTAAAGAGCTTATTCACGAGGAAAAACAGTATCAACGAGAATTACATATGATTATTAGAGTATTTCGTGAAGAATTAGTTAAAATAGTTAAGGATCCAAAGGAACTAGATCCAATATTTTCTAACATTATCGATATATATGAATTAACAGTAACACTACTGGGATCTCTAGAAGATGTCATTGAAATGTCACAAGATCAACTACCCTATATTGGAAATTGTTTTGAAGGTAAATATACATATTTAAAATCTGAAATTCTTTGAACTTATTGTATATTAAATTTTTTTTGTATATATAGAACTTGCTGAAGCTGAAGAATTTGTAGTTTATATTAAGTATGCAAGGGATATTATATCTACACACTCCAAAGAAGCTTTAAACAGGCTTTTAGCCAGACAAGATGTAAGAACAATAAAAACATGATATTAGGTTCGGTGATTTTTTATTTATTTCTTTGTGTACAGTCAACCAAGTTGATAACAGCTGGTCATGGTTTTCGGGAAGCCGTTAAATATTATTTACCGAAATTATTACTGGGGCCTATTTGGCATGCATTTTTATATTTAGAATATGTAAAAATATTACTTCAATTAAGTCCAAATAAGGAGGATAAGGAAAGTTTCGAACAAGTCCAAGGACTACTTGAGCCACTTCAATGTGAACTTAATAATATTGTGGCTTTTCTTCCAAAGTACGTATTAAAGTAGTTTGTATTACAATTTTTATATAATTTTGTTTTTTTTTTAAATTTTTTTTAAATAGAGATTCAATGGCACAAGCACTAAGCCGTACACGACGTCAGTTGGCAATTGATAAAATAAAAGAATTACAGCAAACTCTGCAGCATTGGGACAAAGATGTGGGCACAAATTGCAACGAATTTATTCGAGTTGATAATTTACAACTTGGTTCTGGCAAACGATTAACTGAACGAAAAGTGTATCTTTTTGATGGGCTATTGCTATTATGCAAAGCGAATGCTAGACGTCAAGCTGTTACGGTCGGAACAACCAATTATGATTTGAGACTTAAAGAAAAATTCCAACTACGACGAGTTGAGGTTATTGACCGTCCTGATACTGATGAACTAAAACATTCTTTTGAAATATCGCCACGCGTTCATAATCAGGCTGTTATTTTAGTAGCTAAGACGGTTCAACAAAAAAATGATTGGATGGCTGATTTAATAATGGTTACCACCAAATCAATGTTGGATCGAATACTTGACAGTATTTTGTTGGACATTGAGAAAAAACATCCACTACGTTTGCCTAGTCCGGATATATACAAATTTGCCGTTCCAGATAGTCCAAACAATATTGTTTTGGAGGAACGGGAAAGCACTGGCGTACCATTAATAAAGGTAGAATGATTGAAATAGTTTTCCTTAACTTTTCATTACTGGCTGTATTGTTTTTTTTTTAGGGAGCGACATTATGTAAACTCATTGAACGACTAACTTATCATATATATGCAGATCCAATGTTTGTTCGAACCTTTCTGACCACTTATCGTTCGTTTTGTTCGCCACAAGAACTTTTACAACTTTTAATCGAACGTTTTGACATACCAGACCCTAGTTTAGTTTATGAAACAGTTGGTGACAAAGATCTGGAGACTGATAAAATACATAAAAATCTACAGCGTGAAGACTGGAAACGATACAAAAAGGAATATGTACAGCCGGTACAATTTAGAGTTTTAAATGTTTTGCGTCATTGGGTTGATCATCATTTTTATGATTTTGAACATGATACAACTCTACTAGAGAAATTATTGCAATTTTTAGAAACTGTTAATGGAAAATCAATGAGGAAATGGGTGGATTCAGTTTTGAAAATTGTACAAAGAAAGGTAAATTTTAATGACTAAAGTAAATATTGTTTTTTTAATATACAAATTTCTCTTACAGAAAGAACAAGAGGAAAATCACAAACAAATCACATTTGCATTTGGTCATAGTCCACCAGCAATCGAATACCATCTTCAAGTGCCAGAAACAGAAATTAATTTATTAACGCTACATCCACTTGAGTTAGCGCGTCAATTAACTTTGCTTGAGTTTGAATTGTATCGAACTGTAAAACCATCTGAGTTAGTTGGTTCAGTATGGACGAAAAAAGACAAAGAAACTTCAAGTCCAAATTTACTTAAAATCATAAAACACACAACCAACGTAAGTATTGAAGACTGTACTTTGTACAGCCTAGTTTTCGTTAAAATAGAATTTTTGTCACTCGCTTCTAGTGTAAGATTTGTTTTCCTACGTAGAAAGTGAATTGAGTAAAATACTCGAAAAAATGGATAAATTATCTTACTTTTAATTACGGATTTTTTTTCAGTTTTCTCGTTGGTTGGAAAAATCTATTATTGAAGCCGAAAATTTTGATGAACGAGTAGCTATGTTATCACGTGCAATAGAAGTCATGATGGTGTTATTGGAACTTAACAATTTTAATGGTGTAATTACAATTGCATTTGCCATTGGAAGTGCGGCAATACATCGGCTCAAATTTACATTACAAGAAATTTCTGCAAGACATAGAGCCTGTTTAGATGAATGTATTGAACTAACACAAAATCATTTTCGTAAATATCAAGAAAAACTCAGATCGATAAACCCACCATGTGTGCCGTTTTTCGGAATGTATTTAACAAATATTTTACATATTGAAGAGGGTAATTTGGATCATTTGCCAAATACAGAATTAATAAATTTTTCAAAAAGAAGAAAAGTTGCCGAAATAACGGGTGAAATTCAGCAATATCAAAATCAACCGTACTGCTTAAAAGTTGATCTTAAAATTAGGGTAAATTTAATATTCATTTGATGGTGTACATTAATGATTGTTTTTTTTTTTTAGAATTTTTTAGAAAATTTAGATCCATTTAAAGGTAAAACTGTAGCTGAGATTACAGATATTTTATATAAAGGTAGCGAAAAAATTGAACCAAGAGATTGTACACAGAAACAACAACCTCTTCCAAAATTTGTGAGTATTTACCTACTATCATAATTAAAAAATATCAATATTTATAAACTCATACAAATAAATGAATTACTGGTTAGGTGAAGAATTTTCCTTCATTATTTTGTATGAGCTAATAAATCTTGATATAGTTTTTTTATGCTACTATTTGATTAATTAATAATAAAATTAAAAAATTTTAGCCACGTAAATGGCCAGATCTTAATCTTAAATCTCCCGGCATTAAACCACGTCGTCATAATCAAAGTATCAGTACAATTTCTATGCCAGGTACACTTCCATTTAGCAGCAAATCTCTTCATATAAGTTCCAGTAAAGGAGAACCATCACCACCTGGCAATAATACTTCATTGTCTTCCGCACAAGATTTTTCAGTGTTTGCCAATGTTAATATTCAGGGAAATTCTGCATCAATGTTTTCGCAGTCTCAAGTAAATTTAAGTTCAATAGTAACAACTGCTAACGATTGTTTAGATACAACATTAATACCACAAATTCCGAAAAGATCAAACAGTATTATATCGCTAGCAAGTAGTTTTAATACGGATTCAAAACAAATTCTGAGTCCGAGATTAATAGATAGCTCAGTGACAACATCATCATCACGGCAACAGCCAATTGTTAGTCCAATATGTTTGGAACCATTAAATGAGGAACGTACAAGTAAATGTGATTTCACTGTGGATAATACAAGCAATATCCCTCCAACAATAAGTCCGAGAACTGATAAAATTAATAGTTATCATCAAAATATGACTGAGACGAATGTAATTTCTACAGATAGATCTCCATTCCAAAATACATCACAACATAAATATTGTCCGAACGTTAGAAGTAGCACATATAGTATAAGGTTTGAATATTTATGTTGACTTTGGTCTATTATTTAATAATTTAAAATCAAATTTTTAGCTCAAATTATGATGATAATAATTCAGTTATTGATCTACCTCTGTCATGGCCAGTATTCTCGCCTAATCCGAATAATCAAAATACAACCACAACGGAAAGTAATTATTATGATAGTTCTTGTGTATTTACCGGATTTGGTCCCATTCCAATATCACCACATGTAAACGTTCCGCACACCAGTTCATTTAATCATATAGTACCACCGCCGTTACCTCCACGTCGAAGAGAAAAAAAGGAATTCGATGCCGTTTTTATGGCTCAAATCCGACAAGCTCCAGATGCACCACAAGTACATAACTATTTAAATAGCATATATGGGAAAAAAAATTTGAATTGAATTTTTTAGCTTCCACCACGTGATTTAAGTCCACCGCCCTTACCTCCAAGATTAACAATAAAATCTGAACCATTCGAAGAATTAAAAGAGGTTGAATTGAAAGAAAATGGATTGCAACTAATTCATACTAGCACAATAATGATGCGTCGAAGTTCGGCAATGGAACGTATTTTAAAAACGAATAGTCAATCAATTTCAACAACAGCAAATACATCTGGACAACAATCATCACAACATGAAAATATGTCAACCACAAAACAAGCATTTTCATCTGGTCCACCAATAATTACTCGTCGTCCAAGGTTTGTTCTAATCTTTTCTTATTGATTAAAAAATTGTGTTGTTTTCAAATAGAATTAATACTTGCAGTACAAATATTTCGCCGAGATTTTCATCATCGGAAGAAACAACACCAAAGCTACCACCAAAACCAAGAAATGCAAATTTGTTGGCACACAATCGTAAGTTTTAGTTTTTTTTTTATCAATCGGTATATGTATGTATAATATTTGACCACATTGACCACGAAACATTACCGGTCGTCTACATATAGCGTAAATAATTCACATTGATAATGTTGATGTTAATAACACATTTTTATTTTCTTACAGCAGAACGAGCAACTATGTTCCCATATCCCAGTACAAATGATGAAAAAGATAAAGTGTTATCGGATAGTTTGTTGAGTATGACAGATGAAGCTAAATGAAAAATATTTGCTATTCAATTGCGTCAAATTGTGTTTGCGTTAGATTGTATGTGTCTTTTTGTATTTTCATAACTTTTCCACAGGAAAATTAGTAAAAATTGTTTAACAGTTTATACTTTTGTAAAAGTTGTGTACAATTTTAAATTAAGACCGTGATTATGTTTAAACTATTTTAAACTCATAGTTTAACTGTGTTTTTAGTTTTACCTTTAACTAAAATATAGAATGTATCTATGTATAACCTAAACATTTTGTATATAATTATTTTAATAAGTAATACCTTATACCAGCTTGTCTTCAAGAATGCCCATAGGACATATCCATCCCCTCCCCTAATCAATATAAGGGGATGAGAAGGTACCTCATCCCCAACTATTACCAACTATTACAAAAATGATTTCTATCCCGATAATGTTAACCAAAGTAATTATCGTCTATATATGTATGTTGACGAGGGTTAATTGATTTTCAACTTCTCCAATTTTCCAGAGCCATTTCCGAGCAATTTTTCCGACTTTTAAACTTCCTGACCCGCTAACTACCCCTCAAGGCATGGCAATATATGACCCCCAAATTATTCGTTAATGGGTTAAACAATCAGTAATAAAGAACTGTGGAGAGTAACGAAGTTCGAGAAAATAATTACATTGTAATCGTTACACTTAACTGGAATCCTCAAAAAAGTATAAGGCGTGGTACACCTAAAAAAATCACACAAACACAGTTACTCTCACTATTAATAATTATTCGCTCAATTACAACAACTGACGAAATCAAACTCTCAAGAAATACGAGGACAACGCTGGCTCAATTACGGTCCGGCCGCAATAAACTCCTAAACAGTTTCCAAAATCGTGGACCTGGAAATAGAGGCTGCATAAAGATAACGGAGGACTGCTACAACAACAAAAACCAAACATTTACTTTGTGACTGTCCAGCTGTATCAGGACGTTTGAAAGCCATCTGGCTAGTTTGTCACTATACCTTTCAACAATATTAATTAATGAAGTTGAAGTTGTAATAATTAAAAATAAATTAAACTGAAAAAGTACTCACCAAGCTAGGAAAGATTAAATTATACAAATAACGGTAAACAAAAAAAAGTATTCGATATATTGGAATGGATTACGTACTCAAAACTAACAACGAAATAGTATTCAAATTACGGATAAGGTATTTCAGCATTTTTTATTAAAAACCCGCTATTTTATTTTGACAACTGTAAAACGATTTTCTCTTTCTAACATACTATTTATTTTTTAATTTATATGTCCTTCTCTTAAATGTTACGAGTTATACAGACATTCATGTCCATTTAGAAAACTATTGAACGAGTTTTGATGAGGCAAAAGTTTACAATCATCAAAAAAAATTCGTTGTTGAAGTTTGAACATTTTTTAAAAATCTATAAAGATACACTCTTCCTCTTTCCAGATAATGTACATATATGATAAGTTTCGGTGTTTTTTTTCATCCAGGTTAAATTGCTACAAATTACTACAAATGGTTCACTTAGGAGCCACATCCCCTTTTTAGACTCTCTTTTGGTCAAATATTTTAACATTCGACTCGAAAAATCGTATTCGTCATACTTTTTTTTAAAAATAAATTAAAAAAGGGAGCGTTTTTTAAAAAAAGTTTTGTATACAAAAATATCAACTACAAAGATCGGGTATTTGGCTAAACAAATCCGGGTATCCACAAATCCAAAACAAAAAGTTATCATTTATCACGAACAACAAATTCAAAAACATTTACGAAAAAATTTTCCATATCTATACAGAAAAAAAATAGTGACATTTCAGTATGATTATAATGGCTGTTTTATTTAAGTTGTTTATAAAATATTGATGAAAATTGTTATGTTATCCGGCCGTAATTAAAGCGTCATTATATCAATTCATTCATTATTGAGTATTTGGATAATTTTATACGGGTACACCCAAATACTGCACATCACTACAAACGAATAAACAAAACAATAAATACGTAGCCCAAATAATATTGAAATAGGCGATACTAGGTAAGAATTTATTAATCACTAGTTTATTACATAATCTTACTATTTATGTACTTGCTTTAATTAAGTTACTTTTATTTGCTAGAATTACGAAAGATATACCTAACCTTAATCTGCTCAAATATTTCTTTTCCTTCTGTCATTTTATATGGATTTATTAATAGGGGTCGTCTCACTGGTTGGTGGTTTTATTATGAATAATCTTTGTGTTACAATTTTACAATTATATTAAAATGGACATACATAAGTTGAAAAGGATAATTGTATATTGTCGAATTGGGATAATTGATTTAGTTTCAAGTTTTACATTTGTCTTACTAGACTAGTTAAATTAAATAGACTAATTGCTTAAACAAGTGGTGATCGACAATACTCCGTATGATGATATTCGACTGAAAGAAGAAGTTAATATCGTAACGCAGATCTGCAGGCACAGGCAAAAATTAGGATTCTAGCCTACGCTTGTAGATTACGTTTTTTCTTGTACAATAGGTACCTAGTAAAGTTTATTATAACATTATAACATTATAACATTATTCTAGAAAGTGACAGAGCAATGTCAAAAAACATTATCACAAGCTTTGTAATAGCAGGACTTATACGGTATTTATTGATGAGTTCCAAGTATTCTTCAATTATTCGAAATCGCATTGAAATATCAACACCACTAAATTCATGGAAACGAGGTATCTAATACCATTTGAATCCATCACATAAAAAATAAATATTACTATTAAGTACAGGAAGGCGCATTCCTATACAATGCCGGAATCAATCCATATTCTGGAGATATGTATCATGAAAATCCATTAGTATTATTGGTCACAAGTATTCTTATGAATAATTTCGCTGTTTTTATACCATTTTTATTCATTGCAATGGATCTACTAGTTGGAATACTTTTGTATCAGATGTCAAAAGTATTTACGAAACAAATGGTAAGTTAATTCGATTAAACGCTGATACACCGATTTTTTTTTTTTAATTCTGCTTTCACATATTTTTTGGTTCTTTCAATCAATAAATTAATATTCAATTGTAGAATTGTAAAAGTTTTTCTTGAATCTTGAAATTTTTCAGTTTGAAAACGATCAACGTAATCTCCAAAATTATGCAAATGGTACCGAAGAACTTCACATACAGCTGACAGATGTAAATGATATTCCCATGTACGTAGCCGTTGCCTATCTTTTTAATCCTTATTCCGTATTAAATTGTGTTGGCCAAACGACAACTGTATGGAGTAATTTACTACTGGCAACATTTTTCTTGGCATTAAGTCGTAAGCAATTATTTTTGGCCTGTATATGTTTAGCATTGGAAACACAGAAAAATTTCTATCCATTTCTTCTGATTGTTCCGGCTGCGTTAATATTAAGTGAAGATAATGCAACAATTAAAAGAAAGAAAATATTGAAAATGTCACAAGTTTTTATTATATATGTGGCATTATTTGTAGCTGTAAATTTTGCCGGATATTATGTTATGAATAGTTGGAGTTTTCTAGATGCAACGTATGGATTTATGTAAGCATTTACCCTATACGTATATAAAATAAATATTTAATTTTAATATTTCTAAGATTCAATCATTATGATCTTCAACCGAATATTGGATTATTCTGGTATTTCTTCTCGGAAATGTTTGAACATTTTCGAACACTATTTCTATTTACATTCCAAATGAACGCCACTGTATTGTATCTGCTACCGCTTACAATAAAATTAAGCAAAGAACCGCTACTGTTGGGCACAATTTTGACATCTTTGATTACAATATTTCGATCATATCCATGCGTTGGTGATATTGCATTTTATATGGCATTGTTTCCATTGTGGAGACGTTCATCTAAATGTAAGCTCTTAAAGAACCAATTATAGTTGTCATCATTTATTAATTATTTTTATTTATTAGTTATGGCAAACAATTTTGTTGTTTTTTGTTTCTTTTTAATTACATCTACTTTGGCACCGACCGTTTGGTATTTATGGATTTATTGTAATTCAGCAAATGCAAACTTTTACTTTGGAGCGACACTAGCATTTGCAAGTGCACAGGTACATACTAACTAATATGTTCTAATTTATTTAACTTTTACGTAAAATAAATATTTCAGATATTCCTTGTTACTGATTTAATGTTCGCTACAAATAAACGTGAATTTTGCTTAAAAAATGGACTGAATACATCAAACAAAATAGCATTAGAATAGAGAAATTAAATATTTGTTTTTTTTTTAAAGAAGATTTGCTCTTTTTATACAAAATTTAACACCATTGTCTTTTTCGTGAAATTCTAAGTCGAAGTATGCATGACCGTGCGTTCGTTCGTGATCAAAATTCCGGTTACAGTTTATTTTACAATTACTCAGAGAGTAAGATCTCTATTGTTTTTGGAGCAAATCAGAAAAAATATAGCGAAGGCTGTGGTACAATGTGCACCTAATCATTTATTCGGAAGATAGTCGGAATGTATATGACAACAATAATATTGAATACAAAAATGCAAATTTCATTCATAGCCAAAAAGTTCCACGACCTAACATTATAGCGCAGCAATTTTATGTCATATTGTAGAAAAAAGGTATACATAACATGTCGGTAGTTCTAGTGTTGTTCTCACCTGCTCATGATTTGAGTGCATTATATTTGCACTGTGGGGGGTACTTCTAACGAACTATTCATAGTTTCTTTCATCACTATCCAGTTAGATCAAAATTTTCGAACTTTAACGCTCAACGTTCAATTTTTTTTACCCCCTTGTAGCAGGCTTTTTAAACGTCAACGTTTTTCTCACTTTTATTAGACTTTAAAATGCATCTTGATTCGGCCCTGCCGTTAAGGCTTCGGTAATGGGTAAGGTCGACACTGCCTACATATACTTACATTTATATTATTACTCTCTATAAACCATATATACACACATAAGTATTTATGTACTTTGTATAATTCATACCTCTATCTATAGTCTAGTCTATAGTTAGCATCAAAACATCAATATCAGTCGGATAATAATTACCTACGCTTCAAATTATTACGAGTAAACAGTAAAGTGAAATAATACATAATATAATAATAATAAGTCTTAGCGGTGATAGTGCATTAAATTAATAAAAATAATAATGAATGAATTTTCTATTTTATACCTATTCGGAATATTCGGATATATTTAAAATTTTGTTTTTATTTACTAAGACTTTTAACTTCTAATGACAGAACAGAGAATGAAGAAAAAATTCTCTTTTACCATCGTCTTGTAACTAATTATTTCTCAAGTATCCCACATATTTACCATTTTTTTTTTTTTTTTAATAACGGAGATTGTTATTTGTACAATCTTTGTATAGCTGAACCAAATAAATGTTATATTTTATTGTATTGTGCTTACGTGCAATAATATGTTGCTTTAATATTTTTGAAATCACGTGCTTTGATTAATAATTTTACATTGGCAATTAAAGTAAATTTGTGTGTATGCACACATACTACAGATTATATTTATTAGTGTAGAGTGAATAATAATAATTTTGAATTTTAAACAAACTCCTTTTCGATTTTACGTGCTCCGGTAATTGTTTTCCTAATCCCAATTAATTAACTTTCCAATAGATATTTTATTGCTTCATAGTGAAATTACAGGCGTCCCTCGTATAACGCGGGGGTTATAGAGTAACGTTCCAAATCTGATAAAAACGTAATTTTTTAAATTAAAAAAAAAATTAACAGTCAAATTTTAGGTTTTCAATGAACTTTCAGTTGATTTTGAATGGTTTTCAATTGGAGTAGTTCTCAACGCAGCCTGAAAACATAGAAAATTAAATATGTCCATATTGTTACTTTAGATTTAGGGATATAGTTGACCATAGAGCTTCGTATAAAATATGTTTTCTATTTTAACGAAAATTTTAAGTGAAAAAATCAATAATTTGAAAATACCAAGACGGCGTTATACGAAACTGCAACGGCGTTGTATAAGGGACGTCCGTAATTTCAAAACCGCGTTGTGGAAGTGCGAAGGACGCCTGTTCGATGGACTACGGTTACCGTTGCGGCCTACCGTTATGGTCCTGCATCCAATTTTATGCATTTTCTAGGGTTTTTAATCATTTGCATTCAATTTACTTTACACAGTCGTTGATAATAAATATGTAAGTACTCATACGAGTATATTAATTATAATCAGCGTTGTCAATTATTTTTTCTTTACTGGTTTTATTTTCTGCCGCGTAGATATACCTACTAAGGATTAGCTTATTTATTTAAAAAGATAAACAAAAGGACCCATACCCACCCTTTGTATATCTTTTTAAATAAATACATAGGTATTATTATAAATTTGAAAACAAAATGAGAAACATTGTAACAAACATAACAAATTTAAACTTTTTGCAAATTACAATGAAGACGCAAACATATCAAAAATATAGGGATACAATTACAAAGATCTTAATAAAAAAGTTCCAATTATTGGAAAAATAGAAGTCAAAATAAAATGTTATGCTTTCACGTACTCTATTGTTGATATTATTGAACTACTAATCGTATTGTAACAAATTCTCACCAAATTTATGCATTGCACTTTTATTTGGACGAATTTATATACCTATGTACCTAAATTTAAAAGATAAACATAAACATTATAAACAAAAACAATCAAAAATATAATTTTTCTAAAATTATAATCTATCGAAAACCATTTCAGAATTCCGACCTGTAAGATGATTGTGGTAGTGACTGAACAAATGTTTTTTTTTTTTTTTTTTTGGTAAATATACCTACATACCTACCTATAGAAGAAGTATTTCATTTACGAGCAGTATTTTACTTAAACCACTTCACGTCAAACCAGTATATTAAACTTATCGTTCGTTCATTAATTTGCCATTTAAATCACGAAGGTGATATAGTGAATATGTATACCTAAATAATATACTATAGTTATAATTAAAAAAATCGCAATTGAGTGAGTTATTAAAGAGATACAAAAAAATTGTTTTGATGTTTATTTGCATTTACTTTAATTTTATATTGCACAATTTAATAATTTTTCTGCTATTTGTTTTTTAAATAATGTATATGTACACATTTTCCAAACAAAACTTCATCAGAGATGAGCAGATTATTTATAATTATGTTTTGTTTAGTAATAAAAAAACATTCACATAACCTTGAATACTATATACAATACAGAGTGCTTACAATATATGAATGTACATATATGTATGGATGTATGTGCAATCAATGTACATAAATAATACTTTTGGGGGCCTATCATGGGACTATTTATTTACGTTCAACAGGTCTGGCTCTAGGTATATTTCGTTCTGTTAGAACTTTTATATTTTTGACTTTTTTTTAAAATTTTGAAATGAAACATCACTACAAGCGCTGATTTATCACCCAAGACCCACCAATCTCTAGATAGGCAGTAAATTTCGATTTCGAAAACGCAAATAAGCTAGAATATACTAATGGTAATATGCCTACCAAAGATGGGGATAATATAAAAAAAAATATTAGTCTAATAACACTGAAATTAATTTTTTGTGCATTCTCTTTGGTATACAAACACATTCTGTACAAACATAACCTTTTAATGAAAAATGAACTAAATTATTAATGAACAACTACATATTTTAATAGTCATAAGAAGAGTTTAATAATAATTTTAAAAAATTTGCATCTTGTAAGTACAACTTTTCTATATTACTAATTATAATAAGAGCAATGAAATTTTTTTGCTCGCTTTGCTTCCAACTAGTATTTAGTAAATGTTAATTTTTCATATTCCTTTCAAAATGTTCTCACTCTTCTCCCCTTGCGATAAATAAATTGATAATGTCACCTGCTTAACAAATTTATTCAAATGTTGATGAACTTAAAATGTTACTTTAAAAATAGCGAAATAAAATCCTCGCTATTGCAATTACTGTATATAGAATATAAACTATCATTCTGAAAAATATGTATTTTCTCGTAAATAAATTATTTACGGGTGTACTAATAATTATAAAATTGTATAAATGGGGAAAATGATTAAAAGTGGTAATAGGCAAACTGCGAACAATTCTTCTGACAAATTACATATCGTTATTTTTGCTATTAAATAAGCTATTTTTGAAATTTCGTTTGTGGATTTAAAAATGTCTTTTTTGCGTTTATAGTACCTATGTATATATAAGACAGTTATAGGTGAAACCTACCGAAAGTAATCCGGAACTAGTAGACTAGATAATTGACTAAGGCGGCAGTCTAATAAATGACGACCAATCTGACGCCTTCAGTAATTTTAAAAATATATTAAAACAAACCTAACAATATTATATTAAAGTCGTAAGAAACAACATTTCACGTATAATTATAATTATCACATGCTATATCTATCTAAATAGAGGTACAATCAAAGACATTTTTATCTTATCTCTACATATAATATGTGTTGGCACCAAAAGGTATTTTTGCAATAAATTAGAATTTAGATAAAAGAACACGAATTTTACCTTAATTATTATTACCTTTTTGTGTTTACGTTAAACTATAATATTAGGTGTATTTAGTGCCTCAAATATTCAAATAATATTGATCAAAATGATATCTTTTCTATACCTGTATGGTACGAGTATGTAGAACTTTTAAATTATTATGTGAATTCAAATAAATGTTAAGTACCTCTATATATATTTTGAAAGTAAACAAGAAATATATTAAAGTAAACAAATTACTTGGTATTAGTTAATATTTCACGATATGTCCGCATATTTACTATAAAGCAGACACATCGTGAAAAATTAATTTATAACAACGTATAACAACAAAGTTATTTAAAAAAAAAGAATTCAGAAAAAATATTTAAACTTACTTACTCATCATTATGTGCGTTTATTTGTGTGTTTAGTGATTTAAAAACGTTTTTTTTTTATTTTTTAAAAACAGATAAAAATAAAAAAAAATAAAAAAAAACTGATAACACCAGTGATAATATTTTTAAACAACTTTTTTAATTGTTATAACAAGTGACCAGTTGTTTTTGCTAAGAATCTTCAAAGAATGTGCCGTTCCTGTCAAAGGTAAATCTAATCATGCATATACGAGTATTATATTTTAAGCTGTGTTTAGACGAGTTGTTTCCAACACTAACTCAGTTTTTAATAGTTAAATATTGAATACAATTTATATTTATTACTTCATTTTCTACTTCTTATACCGTATGATGTTACAATCAAAAATCAAAGGGTATAAAAATACGTTTGTTGTTTGAGAATTGCTCTGAAAATAATCAAGTTGTAGTATGACTTTAATTTTTGTTTTAAAGGTCACAAAAAATCACTTATCGGTTTTGGGGTAGTTTTTCCCCGGCGAAAAACAAAAACTCTTAGGAATGATTAGCGGATCGTAAAAGACATCGAACCGTTTCCTCAGACACATCCACCCAACCTATAGGTCAAAAACATATACCAATTTATATACTTATAAATTATAAAATAAGGAGTTTGAAACATAATTAATATCATTAATATTTTGAAATAAAATCCTTGTAACCTATTACTATGACTACTAATGTATAAAATTTACTATTTAAAAAAAATCTGATAAATATTTCTTTATGTTTAGGTGTTGGGAAGATTTTTATTGGAGCTGTATCGAAGAGAAATTTTGTTACGATGAATCTATTGGTAATTTTAATTTTTAAAAGTTATAATTTTACAGTTACTTAAACCTAACTATTTATTGAAATAAGTACCATATAAATAAATGTACGTGGATAATAGTTAATTATTTATGTATAATTTTAATTAGTAGGAATCCTCTTGACAGCACTGTATTTGGTATTTGATATAGAATATTGTAGTAGAAAGTAGAACTAAATATAATTTTGTTTTGCTGAAATGTCAAATGTAATTTTTATCATAAATAGTGTAATAAAGTTGTTATCTACTAAGTTTAGGACGATCTAAATGTTTCTATTTCTACCAGTATTTAACTAAAATCAAATTTCTGAAGTGGGGGAAACATTTAAATATTCTAAGTAGTAGACAACATTTTTATTCTACTATTTATGATACAAATTTTTATTTAAGCAAATTACAATCCGGATGAAGATGAATTTTTAACGACTAAAAATAATAATGGACTCATAACCGTATCAACAATTGAAAATAGCAATTCACCTGTTTGTAACCAGCCAATTAAAGGTGACAGAAATGCTTACCACATCAGGTAATGTCACAGTTTAATTGTTAACTCTTTTTAAGATTTATTTTATTTTTATTTTTATTGAACTTAGTTCTAAAATACATGAAGATGATTATCGTCAAATTCAAACAAGTGGACCAATTCTGGCACCAGAAATTCTGTCCGTATTTGCTAACTCACAAATATTTTTGGAACATCAACCATCGAAAAAATCACCAATCTATCCAATAGTGCATGCAAAATCGCGAGAGATTGATTCTGAGAAATTGTTAATGCAACTGGAAGGTAACATAAAGTAATTATTATTCATTCATAAAAGAAAGCGTACGCATCACGGCGCGATACGTGTATGTAAAGTTTATGGAACCTGTAAGAATTCAGAATATTATGGGAAGACAAATGAGTGGGTTGATTCTGGGGTCAGCGTCAGAGTATTTATCAATGTTTAAATTGGATAAAGAATTGTTTAGATAGACTATGTTAGTGTTTGATATTTTAGATATGATGTTTAAAATAAAATATAATTTAATTGGTTTTGTTTATGTGGTGTTTAATTAGAGAAATTCCTTAAAAAATATGCAGAAGAGTGGTATCCACTGTAGTTCTTATACACAAAATAACACACAGGAAATTTATTATAGATAAGTTGATGGAAAGAAGGGAGGATAACATTTTTTACACTTGGGACCGAATTTTAGTTTCTCAGAATCGAATATTTATGAAAATTAGTTATATAAAATCGATTGGATCGAAATAGCGGTATGGTTCAGTACTTTGTGTTCTATTGGGAAATAAATTAAAATTGATTCTACCTAACATATTTAGAAAAACTCAGAAAATATAATTAAAACTTTGTATATTCAATTAGCATATTGGTCCCTAGCATTAAATAACATATTTTGTAAAGTTACGTACATAGAGATGGATATGTAATTTTGAGCGTTAAAAGTCAACAATTTTTAATTAATGTTTAACTGAGTATTTATGTTTATTCACAACCGCCTAATTAAATTTCTATCATTCGTTGGTTCAATTTAATTTGTCCTTTTTGGCTATAACAAAGGGTTGTTTGTCCAATTTAAAATAGCACCTAAGTACTTCCCAGCTGTTAATTATCGCCTTTCTCTTTTTATTTTAAGGACATCGTTGCAATAAATTTTTGGAATATTTACAATAACATTAACTATTTCAAGAATATAGAAAATCCCATAAACTATGAAACAGCTAAATATTTTTAGTGTTCTATTTGTAATATCGACGCACCCAAGTAAGAGTATGATCATAGTATTACGGGAAAGCGATTTTTAAAATCTACGTAATATACATAGTTGTACATCTACGACAGTCGTAAAACAAAAAATTATAAATTAAGTCCTTGTATCAAACAGTCTTTAAACAGCTCTCCTGAAAGATTATCATTTTGCACTTATCATATTCTTAGTTGAATATTTATCATTTTTTTTCTTCAATTAATTGATTTCATTTCTTTTTCATATTCAAGGTAAATGTACAATTGACACTACTGATTCAGAAGAATCCAACAAAAAACAAGCCTATTCTGGATCTGTCGACATTAGAGACAAACGAATACAAACAATAACTAAGGAAACAAAAAATGAAATTATTCTTCGTCCACATTTTGAAATATATGATGAATCAACAGTACAACAAGAACAACGTCCTCGGGGTTATCACAATGTTCCCTATTTTTCATTTCGCCCAGCAAGTGAAAATGATATTTTTTCAATTAGCGGTACATCCAGTCAAATTAGTATGACACCGGAAGTTCCATCAATATCATTTTCATCATTACCAAAGAACTACGATGATACACCAGCTATTGAAAAATACAAAGAATCCGTAAGCCTATACAGTATTCAAAATGCAAATAGTGCCAAAATTGCTGAATTCGACTTAACTATGCCAAGATATTACCGTAAATCTGATATTATTCTGCACAGTTCAGATGTTCGTTTGTCGCCGAAGCCTATTCCAAAACGAGCTGAAAAGAGTAAACGACTAAAGATGATAAGAAATACATTACCACCATTATCAATACATTTGAACAAGGATCGTCTCAAGGATAAAGGGATTGAATAAATGCAATACTATACATATATTGGATAAGTTAAAACGGATAATTGAAGCAGTGGGCTGTGATGTTATAATGATAATCACTTAATTGTGACGTATTATAATCAGTATTCAGTTATCATGTAAATTTATTATATGCAACAAATAAAAATAAACTAAACATAACAACTTAATGTTTTTAAACAATTAATGCACAAAAGCGGCGTACGGAGAGGTTTAAATCCCAAAACACCCACAACAGAACAAAAGATGAGATTATATCTACATGTAGGATAAACAGATCTACTCCTTTGTCGACCTTTGGAGAAAATTATCCTCCATGTCCTTTCACCCAATTTAATAATATCAATAACCAGTAAGGTAGATTATTTTTATTAATTTTCCGTTTTAATTTTTTTCTTTGGCCATTAAAATTCATGCAGTGTAGGGTTAATAAAATATTACAATTACAGACTATAAATATATATCAATAATTACATATAGAGAAATTGTTCAATTAAATATTAAATTAAATTATTTCAATAAACCATCTACTAATAAAAATAACAGTAAATTACAAACACAAAAAAAGAAATAGTTAGGACAAGAAAGAACAAATTTTGGACTTTATAGAATAGATAGATTATATAGAATATGTCTGGACACTATACGCAGACGCACACATAACTAGATTTATGTAAATATTTTACTAAAGATTCTAAGATGGATAATGGAACTTTGTAGAGAAATTAATGAATTATTGTATATTTTTAACTTTTCTATTTTTTTTTTTTATTTCTAATTCAAATTTCTTACATTTTCTAATGATAATTCTTATTAATATTTTTTATAAATTTTTATAATTATATAGCATAATTTCAACTGTTTTGCATTAATAATTTCGACTTTTACACGAATTATAACATATCCAAAAATTGATTTTTTTAAAAATCGGTTTTTTTTTAATGATTACTTTGTGTTTTGTTTCAATCGGACAAGATTATATAAAATATTTTTATTTATTTTTTTTTTTTTACTTTTTTCATAAAAATTACTATTATAATTTTTAATCGGTATAAATATACTTGTGCGTCAAAAATCGAAATTTTTAATTTTATAATAACTCCATTCTTTAATATTTACTAAGATATTAATTTAAATATATTTTGAATTAAATATGTTTTTTATATGTTCTAATAGCAAAGGCTTATTTTTAATTTTAAAAATTACTAAATTTATGTTCTGTCTTTTTTTATATCCTTTTAAAGATATAAATAACTTTGTTAGTGGAAAACTATAGCAATGAATTCAGTTTTTGTGACTTACATCAACGATAGTTTCAATGCTTTGTGTATTTTGTTGGTTGTTTTTTATTTTAGAATTTCATTTTTTAGACGTTTGCCGTATCGTTAAGAGAATATATATTTGTTATTTATTTATTTTATAAAGTTAAAAACAGACCTTTACCTCCATATTATGTATAAATAATACAATAGTAAATTCTGTAATAAGATTTTTGATGTTAAACCACATATTTCAGAGAAAACAAAAATAAGTTAATTAAGCGACCGACAAAAAGCTGCCTCTACCTTTTGTTTTTTTCTTTTAGTGGCAAAGAAGGCCATATTAACGATTTTCATTAATCAAAATAATAAATTTCAAATCTAAAGGCAAGTATTGTGAGTAATTGTCGAGTAATTTCGGAGGAATTCCGAATTTGGGATTTGATTAGTATCATTTACTCGTCTGAGACTTTTCTTTTTATTTGCGTTTGGAATTAGAATAGGATTACCAGATAATTAATATCTTTTAGTAATTATTCTGTATTGAAATCTAATGTAAAAATTTATTACTTGTAATGTTGTAGTACAAAAAAAACAGTTTTTTAACACGACCTAGAATTCTAGTTGTATCCATATGTTAAGATTTTTTCAAATACTCAAAAATTATTAAAAATGTACGAAATTGTACTAGAACATAAAAATAAGTATCTTCTCTTTTTTGGAGGAAAAGATCTGAGATTTCTCCTTTTTGGACTTAAAAATCTTATATAAATATTGATTTAATACAAAATTATTATTTTTATTAATATCAGTTGGTCCTTAAAACTAATAAAATAATAATAAGTTTTTAACAATTCTTAAATGCTAGTATCTACATGTATTTTTATTTGTTGTAAAAAAATTCAAAAAAGTAATTTTTAAGTTTAGGTATTAATAGGTAATGTAATAGCAAAAAAAAAAATTTTTTTTTGGAATTTTTAACTCTTCTTATTTTAATGTGTTTCTATATATGAGAAAATAGTTCGCCCAAAATTGTACTGAAATCGATAAAAATTTTAACATTATAAACAATTTAAATTTGACAATTAAATTGGATAATGACTCACAATAAATGAACGACAAAAAGATTGTAAGATATTATTAGAAAATTAATAGAAAACTTGTCAGAACCAACGATATAGTTCTAGAATGGCCTCAATTCAATTTAGTTGAAATTCGTTTTTTACAAATATAAGGTAAGGTCGAAGAGTCAACCCATAAATATTAATCGATTTATTAATTTAATTAACAATCTTCTTCCATTCAAAAGCAAATCTTAATACAATTTTTGGGCTACCCTATTATAGATATTAGTTGCAATAAATCCGTTGCTGATAAAATGAAATACTAAAATTAAGTGGAAGCCATTATTTTATAATTTATTTGGAATTTACAAATTAAATTTGTGTATAAGCTGTCTATACTCTCCAGAATGTTGATAGTCATTTAAATATTTACTAGAACTAGTAATGGTCGTGGACATAAATCCTATATAAGGGCGATCCAGATAATTTTTTTACTTTAATATAGATGTAGATGGGACTTTGACAAAGTTTTCTATGACCTTTTTGTTCGTATCGTGTGTCTTCGATTTCGTGAAAAAGTTTCGCGATAGTAGAAAAATCGTGTTCACACATCGAAAGTAATATCGCAATAGCAACGAAATGATATTTTTCGTGAAAAAGTTTCATCGTGTAAAAATATTTTGACTAATTTCTATGAAAACTTGACTAGATCGAACAAGTTGGAATTTTACTTAATTTTGTATTTCATTTTAATTACAGAACAACGTGGGTTAATAGATAAATTTGAATCGAATGAAAAAGGAAACATACTTATATAGATGTATGACCTCTATGTTATTTGTTTGTTAAATATCTTAAAAGTATTTACAGCATTCTACAGTATAATTTTAAATAAATGGTTTTTTTTTCTATAAAATATCTACAATAAAAATTAGTATATAATTAAAAATTTGTTTGTTGTATAAAAAAATAGTTATTACAATCCAACATTCAATTACGAGTGAAAATAATTACAATCAAATAAATTAGTATTAAATATCACTGTTGTTTACTTTTTTTTTCTTATATTTAGTTTATCCATACTATATTGGTAATATAAATCGACGAATCGTTAGTTTTTATTTTGTTTTTTTTTCAGATAATTTATATAGATGAGAACAAAACTAATTTAGTTAATGGCTCTTTGTACTAAATGTAAAATTGTAGTATTTTTCTCAGTTTATATTTTACAAACATCAGCAATTTGTATCTTTGACACAATATTTTAAATTAATAGAAAATCTAAAGTAATGCATCAACAAAAATTATTATAGTGAAAGACAACTCATTTAGTAGTTTGTAAATTTTGAAGATAATTGTGATGGAGAATCCCTTTTCAATATTAACACATTTGAGGTTGCTCCTCTGTCCGTGAACCAAAATCGATATAACTTTACCCAGAGGCTACGTTTAGAATTTAATTAGTGGGTTTTATCTGTGCAGGTATGTCGTCAGGTTCGGTTCGTGCGAGAGGTGCGAAAACACACCAGTCACGTTCGTGCTCACCAGACAACGGTTAAAAATGACGTATTGCGTCCAACATACATATCTTTAACGTAAAATATAGGTCTAATAATCATTAGTATTGAAAAGAATTTTAATAATAGAGCTTTTTACTATTTGTCATAATTTTTTGTAAAAAACATTTTATTCTGCCAAACAGACCCAAACCAAAAATGGGTTAATGATTAAAAATAGAGAAACAAGTCAACCGACAACTCTAAAGCAACTCATTATTTTTGGCACTTTTCTTTAATAATCAAATATTCATCAATACAACTTGTAATTAGGTACTGGTTTGTTTCCTCCAACCCTTCAACTCTCACATATGATAAATAAACTGGAATGCATCTAATCTCATTGTTTAACCATCTTAGCTTAGCTTGGGTAATCTGTTAACTGTTACATTAAGCACAATCATGAGAAAAATTAATGTTGCATTTTTTTAGATCTTTTTTTAACAATGTGGGTAAAACAGCTAAAACTTAATGTAACAGCATTTCAACATTTTATCTATTTCTATTTCAATTGAATGAAACCCAGGGCAATATAGAATATTGCAAAAGCTATGTTCATCGTGTTTTGTCGTGTCCTTTGTCGTTGATACTACGCTTATACGGGAATAAAGAGTAAGTAAAAAATGAGATCAGAGATTATAGAAGACCTAAGTATAAAGTGTACAATTATGTGAATTGATAGAATTGGAAAAACTTTCTCAGTGGGAGATGTTGATTTAGCATTTTTATACTTAAAATAGAGTGGTGGTTTTTTTTTCAAAATGACTTATCTTTACTACAATTTTATTTGTTTCTGTTTTTACTTTTATTGTATTACAATATAGTTTAGCATAAGAAATTTTCGAAAAAAATTAAAATTCCATTATAATTAGTATTTTCTTTGATAAAAAAAATTAATATAAATAAAATCTTATTTCTCGTCCATTTAATTAAATAATGTAAAAATATATTTTCTAGGTTGAATAAAAAAAAATTAAAAGTATTTAAAATTATTATAAAGATAAGTAATTTTTGTATGCCAAACCATATATGTAACTAATTTTATTACGTATAGGGTTATATGTTTTGAGGAATACAAATAAGTTTATAATAAAGCAAAAAAAAAGAGAAAAAATTAAATTAATTCGACATTAAACCAAAAATAATGATGAAATTTTTTTTGTCAGTCTTTTATAAATCATTTGAATTTGTAATTAACAGTTAGTTATTGTTTTTTTTTTTTATATTTTTATTTTATTTGAAAATTATGATAACAGTAAATTAATGGTGATGAATAAGATTTTATATTAATATGTAATAATAGTTATATTATATTACACAAAAAATGTGTTTAAATATGTGTTAGCAATGTTTTGCGTAATTTATAATAAAAACTAAAAAAGAAGAACTACTTTTTATTTTTTATTAAATATTTTACGTTTGGAATAATATAAATTTTAAATATTTGTTTCGCTAAATTTTTTACACAATCAATTGACTTTTTGTATACTTCTACATATCTCTAAGGTATTTATAGTTGCTACTGTTTAATTTTACAGTGTGTTTATTGAGTAAAAATATATTTTAAAAACAAAAAAAGGTTAAATTATCTGTCATCAGGATGTAAAAGATAAAAACAATTTTTAAGTGTTCAAAAATTATTCTTTCATGCTATGATTAATTATATTCGATAAAGGTATTATAAGATTTTTTTTTTTTATTAATTTGTTATTAGTAATCATATGTAGACAGGTTTGTTATGTGTTTGTTTCTATTAATATAGGTTAGTGTTAATATATGGTTAATAAGTAGAAGTAAAAATTAATTGAAAAACATTTAAATTTTAGCAATTTTTCTTTTAAATAAATTAAAATATTTTGCAATTTGATAATTGTTTCTACACATCAAAACTTCTACAGACTAAGCGATATTTTTTTTCATAAATATATTTTAAGAAGCACTTGTATATTATATGAATTATGTATATATAAATATATTCTTTATTTCTTTTCAACTAAATAACATTTCTGTTTTTTTTTTTTTGAAAATATGGGAGGTATGGTATTTAGAATTCAAATTTTCATTCAATTGTGTTATTTTCCGTTATATAACGTGCGGTATAGTTATATCACTGAAATAACAAAAATGATTATACTTTACAATAAAAACATTACTATATTTTATCAACAATTTCATTATTTATTTATTAAAGTTTTTATTTTTATTGCGCCAAATAATATTAAAAAATATTAAATTAAAAAAAGTTAATTAATTTTTACAACTACAAGAAAACCTTTCTCATGTTTTAGATATTATTAGAGGTATTTTATAAAAAATTCGTAAGAAAACCTTTAGATACTTTTATGTTTTAATTTTGTCTATTAAAAAGATTATTCTTATTAACATTTGAACGAATATTCCCAAAAAGAAAAACGATATAAACGTATTTGACTAAAGGGCAGTTTGAAATAGTTTGCAAAAATATTTCAAAAAAATTACTAGCAAAATCCTATATTAATGGTAATAGCACATAAAGCGCAGTGTTTAAATTGTAGTCATCATCAATCTTTTAGCTATAGGAATGGGAAAACAATCAACAAAAGTTGTGTCCCTTATAAGAAAATAAAAAATGTCTTTATTGGACGGCTGCAACAAAGGAATCTCTCAGATCCCAACACAAATAACTCCATATTTTTTGAATTGCACAAATTTAGTACACATTTATCGACATTTTTGCAATCTTTTCAACTTTTTCATTTATGAAGTTAATAATTTTGGCATCTTAGAGGCTCATATAATCGTATCACTAGGTAGTCACGTTTTTAACTATATATTTATTAGGGCGGATTGAAATGTACTTTTATTGAAATCGATGTCGCTAGTGTGGGAAATTTTTTTTTCAAAATTTTAATTTTTTCAGCCACTCCAAACGTTTTAAAACAAAGTTCGTTTTGTTTTTTTTTTTCAAAATATTATTTTGAAACTTTTCCGCCCTAGCGTCATTAAAAATACAAGTTTAATTTTTTCATATAAAAACAATCCGCCCTAATATACATATGTTCATATTTAACCCAAGTGGATCCCAAATAACATTAATTAATCAGGCTGAGGAATATTATTTCTGTAACAAAATCTTCCCTTCTTCGATTTAATTTTAAACACTTACAAAACGAAAACACAAGTACGAAACACACAATGTTTCAAAATCACCACATTTGATTTGTTTTGTTTAAAATCATCCATCTTTGTCCAAATAATGTTTGAATAGAAATTTATCACTAATATTGCGGTAAACAGAAAACCTGAGTTATAATTTGTATCGTGGTCAAATAACTAATTAAAAGTGCTTCGGATACGAAGTTAACTATACACATTGCAATATGCCAATTTCTTAGATCATCTACGAATTTTGTGTTTTCTTCATAAACAAACTGAAAATAAAATTAAAATTTTAAAAATTAGATTCTAAATTAATTTGGGAATGGAAGATATTAGGTATAAAGGTAATATTACGATAAGCATAAAACAATAGTATACATATTTATGCGCCAAATTAAATTGCAACTTTTTCTTTTTACAAATCATAACAAAAACCATACCTCACACCTTACTCAATTTTAAATAAATATGTTACTTATATATTTGTTTTTCTCTTTCATCTTTATAAACTTCATCGTGTACGTATTTTTAATGTCTTAATATTAATAATTTTTTGTTTGTTTATCTTTTATAAATGAGTGACTATTTATAATAACTCTCTAATAAATTATTTTGTTTATATTTTTTTTTTTGTATTTTTAATGTCATCATATATTTTTACTCCCTTGTCTGTTTTGGAAATCTAAACAACTTACACATTTATTTACAAAATAATTGGGAATAGTCAGTCTAAGAAGAACGAAAATAAAAAAAAAAACAACTAAAATCGCTATCAATTTAAATAAATAATTAACAAAAATTCATGAGTTAAATATCTTTGGTTATATGCTATGCAAAAACATTTTTGATCACGCGTTTTTTTTTTAAATAAAGAACAAAATATTTTTAAATAATTTTAAGGTAATCCTAATTGAAATATGCAAATTTTAAAATTGCTAATAAATCGCCTATTTAATATTATAATTACATGCTATTGCATATAAGTAAACGTTATCATACTCTTATATTTATATAGTGTTATTTCATACTTTACTATATATGTATATTATGCAATGATCGTTTGGCTTCAGCCTAAACATTATTTTTTATTGTAGTAGGAATACTATATAGATAATATAAATTATAGATATAGACCATCTATCATCCATATAATATACCTACTAATATTTATTATGTCGTTTTAACTATACACTTTATATATACATATATATGTATATATGTGTGTGTATATTTGTGTGTGTGTATGTGTGTGTGTTGTATTTATATATATATATATATATAATTGTATATATAATTAAAAAAAAACATTTGACGCATTCATCAATTAGTACTACTAAAATACCTGGCAAATGACTAGTAGCTCTCATTGTCTTCCCAGCAAACAGTTTTTAACATTAGCATATCGAGTTCTTTTGAGTCACATGTAATACTATTATTTAAACCTTTCGTATTACCACTGAAACTACTTGGATATATATCATCTTGTATATTACGCTGTATAACATTGCTGAAATCAATCCATTTATGGTTAAGATTTTTCAATTTGTCCTTAAATTGGTAGGCAAGTGAAAAGGCCATGTTCGGTTTTATTGATGCTCGTTTGACTACATAATTTATGGATGAGACTGATTTCGCATTTTGTATTAATCAATCTCGATATATGTAGCTGCAGTTTTTTGGACTTTCTTGTGGACTGGGACTACTGCTTGGTGGTGCTGGACTAGAACTACTGTGCGACATGACGGGGGAAGATCCAGAACTGGAATTTTGTGGACTATCAGAACGATGTTGTGTTACTGAAAAACAATTTTTAAAAGAAAATTAATAATTTGCCGTTTGAATGTTTACTATTTTAATTCAAAGGTGACTCCAAAAGTCCAAATCAGTATTAAGACAGTTATAGAATAATTTTGAAAATATTAGTTAGTAAAAATTTATAACTAGAGAATGAAATTAATGAAACATTTGTCATACTTAAATACTTAATTTGTTATATGTTAATAATAGATGACCTGATGATGAAGTGGCTAGCCATTGCGCCTCACAATTTAGTTACAAATTTCTGATGTCATGGTTTCATTAATCTTTTATTTTATAACGTAAAACTGATAACACAAAGAATTTTTACTAGAGTTACTATGAAAAAAAAACTCTGCCAAGGAGGACTACATTACAGTGTGTTGTTTTTACTGAAGGTTTACTCTTGAAAACAATACAATTGTTGTAGTGGAAGTGCTAAGAAACAATATGCCTAAACGACTATCGTTTTCAAGAGTAAACCCTCTAAATACAATCTATTTTTGTATAAATGAGAAATGTGTAAAAATGCCCATTTTGCAGTAATTTTGCATGGGGAGGGTATTTTGTAATGGGAGAAAACACGAAAAAAGACGTTTTTTAAAAAAAAAATTGAGTATATAGAAGGTGTCGGGGATTTTGGCCATTTTCAATATCAAAACTCAAGGAGGTAAAATATTTTTTTATTCAAATTTTTATTTTTAAACGTAAAACGAACCGACTGTGTCAAAAAATCAATGAAAATGTAGCAGTGTTTTAAAGTGATACCAATTTGTTTAGCGAAATATCTCGGCGACACAGTTTTATTGCAAAAGTATCATAACTAAAGCAATTTTAAGATTTGTTTTGCAAGGCTGACAGTCAATAAGCCATAACTTCTGAACCATTAATTTGATCTGTACTTGTGGTATAACATTAACAATAAAGTACTCTTGTGATAATAAAATATCACAAATTACATAATATTTGAAGAAATTGCATAATTATCTAGACATTTGCAGATATATGTACATACTCTTAAGAACAAAAACTCTACCGAATATAATAGAAACAGAATCATTAATTTTTACCCTTTAAACGCGGAATAGCTGAATCGTTTATAACATTCAAAATTTGATGACATTAAAATGTGTGATATGTTAATGCATATTGTACGCATATTTACTATACAAGTATATGAAAACGGATCTATTTACAAGTATAAATAAAGTGGAATAATAATAATTAAAATAAGCAACTTGCTAAATGATCCCAATTATTTGTTAAAAATGAACAATCATTTTAACTTACCAATGCCATGCCGGGGCGGCTGCCTCCTCATTCGGCCAAGACTTCTATTTCTTGTATTCGTGTTTAATCCCTATGCACAGAAATGATAAATTAAATTTCAATGCTCAGCTTGTTTCGTTACAAACAAAATTAAAAATAGCTTTTAATAAATAAATTATAAATTAACAATAAATTATTACAAAAAAAAAAAATAATAAAAAAATTAAGTAACAGGTCCAATAACTGTCGTTTTTGTAAAAAATTTTAAGGCTAACAATATATATAGAGCAGCATGACGGAGAAGAATTTTAATGTTGAAATTATCGGTATGTATGATTTCAGTAGAGTTGGGCGCGGGATGGCTGATTAAGATTTAAATAACATTAATTTTGTTGTGTTTATGTCTATAAATGTTTTTAATTTTTATACTAAAATATAAAACTGATGAAGTCACTCCTAATTAAAAATAAAATATTTAGCACATAATACACAAATGGCCGAATATCATAATTAATAGAAAACCTATATAATATATAAAAAAAAAACATAATTTAAAATTATTGTATTTAAGTAGCTGCGTTTTTTCCGGTTAAGTATAAATTTATTATTACAAAGCAGAGGATTTAAATTGAGATGTAAATCTTGTTGGCTCGAGTTGAAATCGAAATAAGACATAAAGACCCGTGTCCCCCAATTTTTATGTTCAGTGGACTACTAATTCCGATTCGATAATATAATTTTTTTACTATGGAATGAGATAATTTATCTCACACAATCAACTACTTGACACTTAAAAATCTCATCTCACTAGTGCAAAATGAGAAAAAGTTATTCTCGTTTGTTATGTATAAAGTGCAGGTACTGTACACTGTATGTATGAAATATGGATTTCACGATTACATAGTTCGAAAGATATTTCAATGTCAAACCTATTCCCATTGTAGATTTGATTCTAAGTAGTGTTAAAACCACGGCCGATGATTCCATATGGAAGATGGAACATTAAGACAGAGATGCCAGCCAGAGAGAAAGAGAGAGAGAGAGAGAGTAACTAAGGAAGATTTCAAATTTCAAAATACTTATTGGACACATGTTGTATAATAGTTGCATAATTAAATATTTTACTGGTTGATTGAATATTCTTAAGAAATGTGAAAATAGGAACGCAATATAAAATTTGGCATAGACACCATAATACACCCTGGTTATATTGATCATTCGTTGTAGTAATAAATTTATACAATAACGTTTATTGCAGATAGTAAAATATTTGTATACCAACAATTAAATTAAAAAAAACCAATTTTAATTTAGATTCATCTTATAACCGTATTAAAACGCAGCTAGAGCTATTAAAAATAATAACACGATTCTGATCAATTTTGTAGTAAGTTCTTTTGATAATTACCATATTTTGATTAATGAGTCCCTGACTAGTCTCAGCCGCCCCACTCCCGTCTCAAAGATACACCTATTTAAAGAAAAAAAGAGAAAATAGATGATAGCTATAACTACTGGTAATTTTGAAATGTGTTTTGATCTAAATAAATTGAATAGAATGAATTTGTTACCTTTTTTACGCTTCTTGTTGTTGAAAATCCATCGCCTCGTCTGTAGTTATCACCCTAAAAAATCACGCATAGAAATAGTTAAAAAATTTATTTCAATTTCACAATAATGACCAAACGTTAAACTTACTTGATGAGATCTTAATGTACCAAAATTATCTCTACCTCGATAATTATCTCTAGCATTATATCCATCAGGCTGAAATTGAAATAATGTTTCTGAATTTGGTCCGCCATGATGATGAATTGGTTTTCGAAGCGTATTTTTTGGTGAATGTTGAATTTTATTTTGACTAGATGCTTGTGGTAATAATACAGGTTCAGCATACGTAACTTCTTCAACTTGTGGTAGTAATTTTGGTTCAGCTTGAATTCGATTAATGTTTTGACGTTGCTCAAAGTATTCATACTCTGTATCAGGATACGGTAAGTTGTCATCTTCATCTTTGTGACATCTTCGTCCACAAAAATAGCCTGTTACAAAACCAACAAGTAATGCAAAAATGGCTCCAGCCAGCACAGCCATTACCAATGTTTCAACAGAGTATTGAGCATTTATAACATCGGCCGATATTTGCGGACCACTTCCATCAAAATTTTTATCTTGCATAATATTTATAACTTCACCACCACTTAAATCTTTACTTGGACGATGTGAATCGATTAAGTCCATATCATTTCGATATCCTTTTTGTTCACCAACATTTGCATCTTTCGATGACATTTTACCCGATGGACATGCTGCATGTTGTCCGGTTGCAACATTTTGATAGAAATAATTTTCTTCTAGCCATCTTGGTGCACCATGTGAACGACATTTGCCAGCTATTTTATCCCATGCACAATAGGGATCTTGAAGTGCAACACATTCACTGCAGCTAGTAATTTTGTCACTATTACATCGATGTAATTTTATGGCCATGATTTGACTATCCGTAATAATAATTAGTTTGCCATCGTCGTAGCTGCCATCTTTTGGATGGTCTGAAATTTAAATATAATATACAGTTCAAGTACACGTACGTATGTAAGAGCATCTATCGGAATGGTCGTGACAACTTGGAGATATTGGGAGGAACTCCTTGAGATGACAGAACATTTGTTCTACAAATTATTAGCCGTTCCAGGAAAGACATTTGGCAGACGTTGGACAAGGAAGTCGAAAAACAGTGATAAAAAGAAGCCTCAGGAAGAGAGCTAAAGATTATTAACCTTTGAATTGAGGTAAAACTTACCAATTATGGCTATCTGATGGGCCTACTCATGAGATTTGTAAACCATAAAACTTACCATATTGCATTGTACGTACAACTTCGAGGTTTCGAATTGGTTCATTTTTAGCCAACACTTCCAGTTCCTCAATAACAACGGAACTAACTTTTTTATTTGAATCAGCTGACTCTGCATTAACAGCTTTTATAATTTTTCCATGATCTGAAAAGTATGAAAACGTTTTCTCAATGGTGGAATTTGTACAGAATAATTATTCTTACCTGTTCCAACAAAAATAACATCATAAGTCTTTCCGCCAGGTGTTTTAATTTGCGGATCAACGACGATTTGAGTAAATCGATAACTGCAAAATAAATGGATTTGTTAAGTTTTCTATTTATAAATGGACATGTAATCTATACGTACATTGTACTAGTTCGTATTAAAATAGGTTGACCAAAAAATGCTGGTACATTTTCATCCATTAAAGAATGTGTTTTAATGAAATTTAATGTGAGGTCTGGTAATGTCCTGGAATCATTATGGCATGAACCGGGACGAGGATCTGGCACCTATTTATGAAGAATTTAAAATAAAAATATTAATTGTAATGAAAAAAATGAGGATACACTAACCTGTGCAGTATTTACTGGTAACCAATTTGAATTTAGTCCACTTTGCTCTTTAAAATTACCTTCAAAGGTGTCAGCAATATCCTTAATTAAAAGTTATGTATAATAAACACAATCAAAAAGGGAAAAACTATAAATACTTGTAGAGAAAATACACAAATTGCAGATCCAGGAATTGAATTTGTTGGTGTACTAAAAGCTCCATAAATCAACTTTGAATTAGTATGTCCATATCGTCCTTCAACTAAACTGCTTGCGGCCTCTAAAATACAAATTTTTTTTTTTATATCAAAATATTAATTGTAATGATATGAAAACATGATTTAGACTTATAAGATAAAAAATTAAAAAAAAACTTACGAATCTCATTAAAATAAAATGGAAATTCACCAGGCATTGAACAGTTCAATCGTGATTTCAGAAATGATGTCCAGCGATTTCGAAATCGATGTGGACCACCTTTGTCCCATTTACAAACTCTTGCTACACGTGAGAATACAGCCTGTAAATATTAAACGAAAAAGATTTAAAAACTAAATCTCGTTTTAAGTAATAAATATTAACTCAATGTAAGAAGAAATGCAACTATTTTACTAACATTTATTTTAAAAAAATTAGTAGGTATCTGGCGTTAAACTTACCTTTCCACAGTTAATGTACTCCACCGCCGTTTCTCTAAAGAAAAAATATACGAAGTCTCCTTGAGTGAATGAACTAACAAAGTTAGGAGCTGAAATAAAGTAAAAATAAACATAAAATTTACAGAATTATTATTAAAACAGATCTTTAAATATTCAGAAAAGTTTTTTTTCCGTCTATCTTCTTTATATATTTTTTACCATTTAAGCTTAAACTGTCATATTGCTCAGTTTGCAATGTTTCTCGGTATATAATCGGATCGCTCCCACTAAAATCTGCAACTGTTCCAGAGTATAGTTCATTATCTGTAAAAAAAATTATCTATATGTAACGTTTTCTTAAAAATTGTCTAATTTTTTTGGATGATTCAAGATAAATCTTATCAAATGCCAGGATTTATATTCCGAACAAATTTCTACATACCTACAAATACGGATGTTGAATTATGCTGAGGATCATACGGACACAATGCTTGTCCTAATTTTTCCGTTTCTAATGTATAGTTATTAGCATTTATTAGATACAAGTGGCACATCGGACGAAATGAATTGGTACCGCAGACCAAAAGTTTATCTGGTGTTGGCATAACAAGAATTCGTACATAGTTTTGGCAGGCTTCCTGAAAATGTTAATAAATTTTTTATGTTATAGTACTGCATTTATAAAAAAATGAAACGAAATAACAATATAAATATTATCTGCACTAACCTCATCTTTTCCTTTAACCAAACACATTTTGACATCATCTTCTGGTGAATACCATACCAATTTTTGTTGTTCGGTTAAATCAAAAATGCTTAAGTTATAAACTATGTTCCTGCGATAGAATGTAATAAAAAATTAATTAAATTGAATGTTTCTTTCAATACAAACTCCCAATTGATAGAAATTAAAAGATCTTACCTTGCTCCAACAAGTAAACTATTGGCATCTCTTAATACTAACTTAAAATGATCTACTACGGTTTCATTTCCTTGAAATTTTAAAACTTCTTCTGGTCCTATAAAAAAAGAAAAATTATTTAAAATTACCATAGATTTAATAAAAAAAAGCGTCCCATTATTGCTTGGTTTATAATTATATTTAAATAATTATTTTCAATATTAACAAAATAAACTCTAACGACTCTACCACATCAAAGAATGAATATGAAAATGAATACAGCACAAGAGAAGCATTAAGATAAAATTTATTCATATGACTAAATGACATGTTCCATATGAAATCAATATTTTGATATAGGTAACATAAAATATATGTATGTGTACACAGGACCGGAAATGAGTATTTAATTTTCAGGATTTAATTTTTTTTTCTTTTTGGAGATCACTTTTTGGTAGATATATGAAAATCAATTAAAAGCATGTGTTGATTTAGTGTTTTTATTTCGGTAAATTCCATCTAGAAAGGGTGTTCCCATTAGGGTGTTCCTATTAGCTGATATTAATCTATCTGATGTCATTAGAGATTATAGGAAAGGTGCTTCCACAATTTATTAATATTACAAAAATTAAAATTAATTAATAATAAAAATAAATAGAAAATCTTACCCAACTCCACATAGAGCTTTGGTCTAACATTTTCCTGCCAGACAATACTGTAGCATACGTTCACTAGATATATTGATAAAACCAACAATGCTGTAGTGAAATTCAGTTTTGAACAATTAGCAAATTGTGACATTTTCAACAACAAAAATTGTTTTTTTTTGTAATTCAATTAAATTATTTTTCGTTATTTCAAAGCATAAATACACTAGCTCTTCACAATAAACAAACACATATTACACATTTAAAACAGTCGACACTTCAAACCCTCTCTGAAGTACTTATGACCATAAATTGTAGTGCAAAAATAGTTGTTTTGATGCACGTTTTATGGAAATATTTTTAAAAAAATTTGTAGTTGTTCATGTTTTGCCCGTTTTCCATGTAAAAAAATGTTCGCCAAGTGTATGACGTGAGTATGCAATTCATACATTGCATGTATCTGTAATAAAAATAAAATGTTTTATTACATGAGGTCAATTTGATTACTTATAATTTGATTTATTGAATTCATATATGTATTTTATAAAATCTTATAAAGAAAATTAAGACTTATTAAAGAATAGAAATTTTTTCCAATTCTATGTAAGAACAAGAATATTCTCCATCAAAAATAAAATTCTCGAGAATTATGAATATCATAGATTTCTCAGATATCAATCCTAACAACTAGTTGTGAGTAATTTTTTTCATATTTTGGCGAACTGTCTCCTTGAAAAACTTAAATTTTCGAGCCATTTTTTGATACTGCGAATATACAGTATAGTACTTACATACAATGCTCTTGTCAACAAACATAAGAATATAAGAGCGTAGCTTTTTGCGGAATCGTTTATTTTAACTCAAATATTTCTAGATTAACGAGTCTATTTAAACAATGTTTGCGTAAAAACAAATATGTACAGTAAAATTCCTATAAGTAAGAATTCTTATAAGTAGGACTAAATCAATTTTGTCCTATTTAAAAGAAGTTTTTTTGTAAGTAAACATTTTTTACTACTTATAGGAAGTTTCTAATACATTTTCGTAGTATGTGATTTTTCAATTAACAACGGAAGATCGAAAGATCTGATAGATTGACTAGAAGATGATATTTTGGAACAGGTCACCAATTATTTTTAAAGGATTCTACAGATAAAGAAAATCAACTTATTGATTGTGATAATGATGAAGATGTTGAAATGTCAGAAGTGATATCTCATACGACATCAAAAGAAGCCATAGAAAGTTGACATGTTGTTCTAAACATTTTGGAATTCAACTTGAAATGATTCATTCCTTACGAAATAAAACAAAAATACATCACATAAAATTAAGCAATAGATACATTTGTAATGGATACACGTATATTGATGTTAAGAAAAAATATCCTTTAAATAGGACCATCCATAAGTATGAAAGAGCCCCGTCCATTCCTAATTATAGAAATTTTACGATTATTTATGGATTATTTTCTTTTAGTAGTGTGATGGGGTCTACTTGTATTCTTGGTTCTCCCTATGTAGTAATAATAATAATATAGCGATAGTAATTTTTCTAAGCAACATTGTATTTGTCATGAAATTTTTAACACTGGATGACCATCAAAAACCGTTTGGGTTAGATTAGTAAATTTTGACTAAGTATATGGATTTAAGCAAAATATTAGACAAAATATTTCAAATTCTTTCCTCCTTATTAATAAGTATTAATAACCGCGCCGAAGATTTGCTACACAAAGGATAATTATAATCATGATTCTTCATTTATCAATTATGTATCATAGAAAAAAAAAAATTTTAACATAATTGTGGTTGTGATGATTTTAGTCGGATTGGTTATGTCAGACCTGGATGTTTGCGGTACCAAATCCAATCTATGGGTTCTCTAATTAAGTTTATTTAACAAAAAAAGGCTGTTTTTCTTATTAGAATATTGTACTTAGCATAAAATAACCAGTTTTAAAATGTTTCAAATAAATTTATCTCTCTATCTTAATACAGTTTTAAAATTAATAATTCTAAACTTCTTTTGTTCCTCAAAAAAAAAAAAAAACATTGAAAATACAACATCAAACGCTCAAGCAAACAACTCTATTATTCTGCAATTTAATATAGAGATGGTTTCCGGCTGCTTTGCTTAAATGTGAATGAATATCTTTACAGACAGATTAGGTATTTGCAGATACAATAACCACTATCGATTATTCCGAAATACACGTCCATATAAGCACTCAAAGATTGAAACGAAAAACATATAATATAACCAAATATTGATTTACCATTTGTACGTGGTTCGTTGCAATTGACAGAAAGAAACTTCTGCAGTAGGTACAATACAAAAATACAGAAGAAAAAATAAAGGGAAAAAAGAAAAATTGAGTTTAATAATCTTTGTAATCTTACCACAGTTAGTTAAAAATAATCCACAAAGTCAGGATGGAGTTTGTCCAATGGAAAAACATTTTTTTAATTCTGCTTTTTTAGGTACATCATATAGATGTAGATGTATGCACCACATCCATGTTTAAAAAAAAAATCTCAAAAATCTCGAAATTTAGCAAAACTAAATTTTTGCATTGTCGTATCAAAATTCTTATTTACAAATTAATCTGAATAAATATTAATTATCAGTCAATAATAAATGGAATAACAACTAAATATCAAAAATCAATTGTTTGTGACATTATTCAAAATAATAATTTTATAGGACACACACAATTCGCTTCGTAAATTGTACACATCAAAAATTCCACTCAAAAATTTTGCGAACCAAAATACGGTAACGGATCGATCATAGAACCACAATAATATAAGCGTGATTTAATGCCGTTTGTGTTAAATGCCCGTTTTCTATAAATTATAACATTTCTGTACCATTTTGCGATAGTAATTTTTGAATTTCTTAAAGGCCGCAAAGTTTTAGTTATTCTTATTAGCGGACATCTTGAATGGAAAACAAAATCGATAAAGAAAATTATTTTTGACATTTACCAAAAATAAATGTCAAATAATGGAAAGGATATTTTTCTTAGTCACGTGATTTTTGGGGATCAAATAATAAAAACAACTTTTTCTTGCGGGCGAACTAGCCCTTTATGTTTCTAAAACCTGGTTTTTAACTAAAAATAAACATAGAGGAGTCACAATTTTGATTTTTAACACACCAAGTTCGCGCACTTAAATGATGTTCGCCAACTTGCCCAAGGGGAGACATCTAATGTTCGCGTACAAGTTATCGCACATGTTTGCCTATGTATGGGACCTATAATAAGGGAAGTTCAAATTATGTTTTGTAAGGACACTGAATTTCAGTTACAAAGTTCATTACAGTAATTTCAGAAAAAGGAAAAAGTGATTTTTATATCGTCGAGCGGTCAATTATTAATTTATACCATTTCATGCAGTCGGTGTAAAATTTAATACCAATTTGATAAAAAAAAACAAAAAGAAAATTATTTTTTTTGTTGATGCAAAATGTCAGGAAGTGGTAAATTACTAATATTTGCTAAGTAGTGATTAATTCAGATATATTATAAATTGCAATATAAATTAAAATGTAAACTAAATCTGCAACAAATAACGGTTTTATTAAATATGGCTGGAATACTTGGATATAGCCGAGAAGCAGTTCGTGTTAAAGTTAAGGTAAATAATTAATTGCATTTTGTCTCGACATTGTGACTGGAGTCGACTGATGTAGAAAATATATTTTCTGAATAAAATTTTATCCTCGGCCGTGTTTGGCAGTGGGAGATATTTTTATGATTGTTGCAACAACAACAAAATCCCAAGAGTTTACCGCTTTTGTTAAATTTTTTTTAACTTTAATTGCACTTCGTTCTTTATTTTATAGTTTTCCATGGTAAGCTAGCTAATATTTTTCTAATATTGAGATTGAAAATTTATGCTAAAATGTGCAATTTGCTAAAATGGATTTCGTAAACTCGCAAAAATCTCTTGCCTTTATTCATGCAGGATGTATAAGCCCCTAAAAAGACCTATAAAAGTCATACTTATAAACGAACCCCAACAAGTATTTAAATATTTTCTTTCTATGCATTGATAAGACAATTTAAAACTGATAAGATATTAACTAATTAATGTTAATCAATCTGAAGAGTTTGTTTTAATTTGAGTAAAAAAAGTTGTGTATATTCCAAGAGCTCCTTTAGAACTTGAATAAACTGAAAAATGTTTGAAACGATCTTTGTAACTGCCGAAAAACGTATTAATAAATAAATATCAAATTAATTTTGATTATTTGTCCACAATTTCCTCTATCTTGTCTATGTCTTTCTAGGTTTTTTGGTGGTTTGATCAAAATACTGACTGCCACACTATTCCACTAAATGCTAAAACAATTTTTTTTCAATTTCATCTATGTATGTTTAGAAATGCGAAGGAAGTCTTCCACCAGAATGGAGAAAATTTAGTGTAGATCCACAAATAACATCATTGGACGTCTTATACAGCATTTTGGCCAAGGCTTTTGATTTAAAAAGTGATTTTGCTATAAACTACAAAACAATCGATCCCTTGGGACATGAAGTGTTTTTAGCCGTTCTCTCTGATTGGGATTTAGATGCTGCTTTTCTCAGGTAGGAATTATTCGGTACAACAAATTCGTCATTATATCTGATTTGATTTTTATTGTTTGCAGAGCACATAATTTATCAATATCAACATCCAGTGAACCTTGTCTGAATTTAAAAATCGATATTAAACCATTTTCGGAGGCAATGGACTGGGATGCTTCAAATGGTATTACAGCTACACGAGAAATATCTTCCTTTCAACAATCAATTGGTGTCGGACAGAAGTATGTGCAAAATATGCAAAACCGACTACCTGGACTCATAATGAATCAGGTAAAAGATTATGACATTCGGTCGGAATTGCATTCATCCGTTATAAAATGAACTTTTTTGTAGATGGAGAAAACTTTGTCGATGGTAACGAAAGCTTTAAATCTCGTTGATGAACAAAATATGCTTCAACCTCCACGTCCGCCATTGTCAGACATTGAATTTCGGAGTTTTCTCGATTCAGTTGGACAAATCGTTCAACCAGATATTTTACGTGATGTTATCTATGCCGGAGGAATTGATCCGAGTTTGCGGCGCGTTGTATGGAAACATATTTTAAATGTCTATCCAAGCAACATGACTGGTCGAGAGCGTATGGAATATATTAAAAAAAAGTCTGCCGAATATCATAAACTATGTAATTCATGGAGATTAGTTTTACAAAAAGGCAATATTGGTGGCGAACTTGCGTACGTTACAAGTATGGTACGAAAAGATGTTCTTCGTACCGATCGTCTGCATCCGTTTTATGCTGGAAGTGATGATAATCAAAATATTGCTTCTCTATTTAATATTCTCACAACATACGCTTTAAATCATCCGGCTGTCAGTTACTGCCAAGGTATGTCAGACATTGCTTCTCCCCTTTTGGTGACTATGGGCGATGAAGCACAAGCATATATTTGCTTTTGTGCCGTAATGACCAGACTTAATGCCAACTTTATGCTTGATGGGATTGCAATGACGACAAAATTTGCACATCTCTCTGAAGCACTGCAACATTATGATCCTGAATTTTATGAATACTTAAAAGCACAACAAGCAGACGATTTATTATTTTGCTATCGCTGGTTACTGTTAGAAATGAAACGAGAATTTGCCTTTGACGACTCATTACGTATGCTTGAAGTATTGTGGAGCGCATTACCCGCCGAAGCGCCAAGCGGTGAATTACCATTGTACGAAAAGGAATTTTCTGTACCGCAAATAGAAATTCCAACACCAAAAAGTCCAATAGTTCGAACACCACGGGAAAATGCCTACACCAAAATATGTGAATTACGTCGTCAAAGTTCGGCACAGTCACTAAACTCATCTTTGCAGAATTTGAAATTGTTTGATCTCAAATCATTGGATGGAACGAAACTTTTAAACAAAAGTTTGGATGAATGTGAATTAAACGTTAGTCGTTCGAAAAATTTATTAAAACATAAAATTGGTCATCAAACGATTGATGATTGTACAGTATTATCATTGTTGAAACAAAATATTAATTTGAATGAGTCTAGTAGTGTGGACGAAGAAAATTTCAATGAGAACCTTAATCATAGCGATTGTTGTGAAAATCATGTTTCGACCAGTTTGGAAGAAAATTGTGCGAACGAAGAAAATGATTTACAATCAAAATCTATATCAAGATCAAAAACGAATGATTTTAATGATAACAAACCATCAAATCAAAATGAAAATGTAGAAAATTCGCTTCCATCAAATTCTAATATAGGATTGTTTTCAAAGCAGTTAAATCATAATAGAAAAGGACATTTCAAAGATCTAAAGGAAAGAATTGCAGCCAGCAAAAAAGGTAATTTTACTTTTCTTTTTTTTTAAAATTCTGTACCTAAAGTAGTAGGCTTTTAAGTGGGAAACATTTCTCTACCGAACATGAAGTGAAAGAATTTTAGCCTTCAAAACTCTAATGACAGGTCTAAGAGGTTTGAGATCTTAGATCGTTAGGGCCTATAGCAATCTATTAATATAATAATTTTCTCTCATTTCGATTATGCACTGTCTATACCACAGCCAGTTTTAATAGGAACAATTTATTAACGAACACCTCTACTTCTAGGTATATTATCATCAATTGATAAAATTGAAAGCAAACGAAACGATTTGTGTGATCAAAAAAAGACAACAAAAAGTCAGAAAGTTGTTAAAAATTTTAATGAATTTCTAAATTTTGCGTCAATTAATAAAAGTAGAATTTCGGATCGATTGAATAGTGGCAAAACAATGCTAAATGATAGCGACGAAAAGCACGTCAAACCAGCAATAAAGTTAACAAAATCATCACTAGACATTTCGGACTCGACAAACAAACCGGATAATAGATCACAATTTATGGAGAGAAATCATATAAACGATGAATTCAAACTTCAATTAACCAATGCAGAACTTGAACGGCGACCAAGTATTGATGGCAGTAGCCCCGATGATTCACAGGAATATTACCCAATGACAACATCAATGACGCGAGAACTTCGTTTAGAATTGGATAATTTAAATCGTCATTTATTTGGCAATGATTACAAACAAAAACAAGAATTTTCTGTGGATGATATGCCAGAAAGCAGCACAACGGAACATATTCAACATAAATCACCAACCGGCATTTCGTACAGTAAATTAAATTTAAATTCTATAGACATTGTCGAAGAGGATACGAAAAGCAATGAATTTTATCGATCCTACAACAATATGAGTAATACGAAAGTGGAAAGAACTGAAAATAATTTCCGAAAACAAATGAATATTTCCAGTGCTAATACGGATGTATTTGTATGGGAAAATCCACTGCATCAAATTTCTCCCTTAGGAGCAAAAAACGATACGAATGGTATACTCACGACAATGACACCCGACGAACAGACTGATCTTGAGGATGATGGCATGATAATGGAATCAAATTTAGGAAATAAATCTGTTCAATTGGATATAAATGTCGATCATTTTGTTAAAGAAGATGTCATTAAGGAGCCATCCGATTCGGATACCAGTGATAGTTGGAATGAATCTAAAAAGGCTGAAAATGGTTTATTCAACGAACCGATGATATTAAATTCTGATCAAACATTTCCAAATCAAATAACGGTTATCGAAGAGGCAACCGAAGCGAATATTGCGCTAACAAAATTAGTCGGATTCCTGCCACCACCGTCTGAATTTGGTGGCGGAAATCCGTTTTTGATGTTTTTATGTTTAACGCTCTTGCTGCAGCATCGCAACTATGTAATTAAAAGTAATATGGATTACAATGAGATGGCAATGCATTTTGATAAAATGGTCCGAAAACATAATGTTACAACTGTACTGAATCAGGCACGTCGAATGTATTCCGAATATTTAAAATCACAAAACGTTCTCAAGTTAACTAACAAAAATTACAATAAAAGTGTTAAAAACGAAATTAAAACATAATTTTGTTCCATCAAAAATTCTAAGTGTAGCTTTACACACACACACACCCACAAACACATTATTAAGTGGTAATTTTTATTAAGCGTAAGTTTCGGAATTATGATAATTATTATGTAAAATGTTTACTTCCGTTGCTTATTATTACATTATAAATAATAATATACATCTAGGCTTATTTAATTAAGTACAATTATTACTTAGCTTATAACAATTACCAGCAAAATCAATTCCATTAAATTTAAAATAAAAACAAACTGCAATATTTCCGAATTATAAATATTATCTCACTTTATTGATATTGTTTTTAATTAATGTAATTAAATATCTTGGTTTCCAATTGGTCATTATTTCGTCATCAAGTTTGTTTTAAAGAACCGATTAGCGTTCTGTTGTGGTTTCTTTGATTTAATCGTCTTTGCACTGAACTCAACATATTGTTAGTCATTTCTGGTACCTATGTATGTAGTGAAAGGACCCTCTTCTTGAAAATCTGCTATAAATGTTTGTACTAGTGCTGTATTGTATCAGGTTGTAACATAAATAATGCGTGATTTTTTTCCACCTTTTCCATGCCATCTTTCATCTCCAATAACAATACGTTTCAAAAATGGGTCTTGAAGTTGGCGAGAAAGAAGTGCTGTAAAAGCTAATCACTTTACCAAGTTATTTTTAAGTGGAGCTTGATGGTCATATGGTTTACTTTGAATCTTCAATTTATAGAAAATTGATTACAGCAGTATTACGGTAGGTCGTAGAACTTTTTGGTCTATAATTAAAATTTTCATTTTTTTATTCTCTATCATTTTTGTCATATTAATTTTTTCAATAATCCAAATATTTTTTGAGTAAATGATGAAAAACCCTATAAATTTCATAAAATTGATTGCAACGCTTTTATGTATTTTTAATATACCGACTATCAAAATTAGGTACACACTATACCACAGCCTTCTCTATACCATGTCCGATTTTATTCAAAAACACTCACTCTAGGACTATATAATAAACTGTCAAAATTTCAGCTTTCTAGCTTCAGCCGTTTAGCCGGAATCTTGATCATGGACAGACGGACATGCATATTTCTACTTATAATTTCACGAGAAAGACAATGGTGTTAATGTTAATGAGTATTAAGAGGCGTTACAAAATTCGTACCAAAGATATAATACCCTTTGATTAACATCATACGGGTATAATGAGAGTGATTTCTTTAAACTTCCAATTGCCGATATGCAAGGACAAAACCTTCCATCAAAAATCACAATAAATAACAGATGGTCTTTTACTAAGTAAACAAAATTGTTCCCTGGTTGGCCTGAACAATTTTCAGTATACAGATCTATGTGATAAAATCGTAGGCTTTATGCTATCTAATGTTTAATACAATATTAAGTCAGGTACGTTGATTGATCCATTATAGTTGTACCTTGTACGGTCCTGAATATTACATTTAAACAATTTAAAGAGTATTTTACTGCGGTGTATATTGCATAAAACATACATAAAAACATACACTCAAAGAAATTAATATCTACAGTCTACACCATATGGATTGTATTGTTGCTATTTGACGTTGGTTGTACAATTTAAAAAATGTTCATGCTTAAATTTTAAAATTATTTAAATTCTGTAATTTGTATTATTTTTTTTTTCACGTAACGAGTGATTTTTAAAAGTTTATACATACTTATATATATATTTTTATTTCAACATAATACACACTCTATTCCAAAATTTGAATGGAATAGCTACACATCATATATTTATATTTTTTAGAAGTAAATTCTATAGGTATTATTATTCTTATTAAATGTTTATCGTGTAAATATATATCATACATTTTTTGTTTGTTTAAATTATTAATTAATACATGCTCTTATCAATGGACGAATAACTAGCATGAGCAATTATCCTTGTTTGTCTGATTTTCATTAGTTAATTGTGTTCTGCCAGGTTGTGACGGTTTGTGTTGTACGCCCGATTCAGACGCATTTAAGTCTAATCGTCCATCTTGAATATTTTGGAATATTTTCCTTGCTGTTTCTAAAAATGCTTCCTCTACGTTTTGTCCTCTATTAATAATATAATGACAAACAAATATATTTAAAAAAAAATGGAAATAGTTTTAAATTTAATCGCATATGACTTACGTCATTGCACTAGCTTCGGCAAACATTAATCCATTTTCATCGGCAAACTGTTTTGCTTCTTCATACGTTACTTCGCGTGTGCTCTCTAAATCTGACTTATTTCCAATTAAAAATATCACAGTATTTGGATTGGTTAAGTTTCTTGTGTCGGTCAACCAACAACTGAGATGATTATATGTTGATCTACAATTAGAAATTAAGTCAATTATGAGAATGAAATAATTGATAGAATTTGAATAAAAATGAGAAAATTTCGGAACATTTTATGTAGCCTAAGCTCACTAATAGATTGCTGCTGTTAAATAGGTTTTGGTCGCGATTTTAACTAAAATGGATGACTTTTGTCATAGCAACAAAATCTAATAATAAGAGAATATCTGTGTATCAGTGTTTTAGGGTCGCCAACCTATGTTTAAAAAAAACACAAATCAAACCTTCGAGTAATATCATAAACCATCAAAGCACCGGCTGCACCTCGGTAATAAGATCTTGTAACAGCACGAAATCGTTCTTGTCCTGCTGTATCCCATATTTGGAGTTTTATTTTTTGTTCAGCTACTTCAATAATGCGTGTTCCAAATTCAACGCCAATGGTATGTGGACAATTGGCCATGACTAAATTTTAAAAAAAGAAATAAAACAAACATCAACATTACCAGAATATTTTATGAAAATTTTAAATCATACACTTTTTCTCTGTGAATTGGTGTAAGAGGCATGATTTTCCAACGCCCATATCACCAATGATTATATATTTAAAAATATAATTATAGTTGTACGGTCCACCTGACATGTTGATATCTAAAATATTATAAAAATCGTTCCATTAATTAAAAATGTCAAATGAGGTGCTTTAGTTTCTTTAGATCTTGATAGGCGTTTGCTTCCTCTTATGCTTATCTATCAACTATTGAAATAGAACGGACAAGATAATAAGAGTTGCTTCTTCTTCTTCATATTCATCATTTACATAAAGGTATTGAGCGTGCAGTATTATGTGGGATGTTTTTTAAACACTTTAACGACCTTTGGTATTTGGATTTAATTTTATTAATATACTTTTCTCAGTTTAAGTAATTAATGTCTTTCAGATATATTTTTCCAATATTACCTATAAGTGTGGTAGCCCCTAAAAAATATATGCCCTCTCAAAAGGCGGAATAAAAAGATTACAGACCATTTCCATAATAATATATCGACTTCCAAAATAACAATATCTCCCTTTATTTCCAATGTTGTTGTCTTTTTCACTCTACTTCCTTTCTATTCTATAAGTTCGCCCTACTTTAATAATTTTTAAATGACTGGAATTACAATTGAAGAAAATCAATCCTATACCAGAATCTATTATGCGCAAACACAAATATTTATCTAAATTTGCTGCCAGATTAAAATAAACAAAATCTTTCAATTAGTTAAAATTTATAGTTTAAACAAATTCCCAAATTACCTTGCCTAGCAATATCGAGTTTTGGGTGCAAAAAATTTCCAAACAAAGATTCGAGCACTGTAATTTTGCACAAAGCAAATCTCAATTTTATCTTTTGCTTCCAAGATATAAGATTCACAAAATAAGTTTAATAATCTCAATATCGATTTTCGTATATGATTTAATAAAAATATCAACAATAATATGGGGATTAGCGGAAACTCTTCAATCAACAAATAAATAAATTCAGAGAAATATAATAATGACAAACAGTGCTGCTGTTTTGATAAATAAGAGCGTAACAGAATCTAGTCGTAGAGTTGGACTAGTTTTGAACGATATAAAGATCTATAATACTAATGGATTGTCTATATAGTTTAAAAAAATGTAAATATTGTTCGAATTAGATGGTAATTGGCAAATTTACTGTAAAACTTAAAGTGGGACATGTAGATTGAACTATAATTAGTGAGTTAGAGTGAGAAAAGCGTTTTATTGGTAGAGTACATATTGCAGAAATAAAATAATTTTCTGTGTTTTTTAATTCATCCGTCGTCATTGTTACCTCTTTGGTGGACTTTTGTAAATAAGTGACATAACTTTTTTCTGAAAAATTGAAATTTTTTTATTTTAAAGTTTGAAACATAGTTGTAACTTTAATAATAATTAATATTATATACTAAAAAATAACTTTGTGAAAAATTAACTACTTTGTACATTTATTTTTATTTATATAACCATCTTTTGTTTACAAATTCCACCAATGTAAAACGATTTACGTCATATAACTATGATGAATTAAAATTTGTTATCCTCCTTCGCATTTAGTATCGAATAATTTTAGTTGTTAGTATTGAGTATTTGAATTTGGTAAGAGTATCAAACTTTTACATCATTACATCAAACGGAATCAAATTAAAAATATATTTTAAAAAACGAAAATGCTGAGCCGACTAGCTACATCACATGAACGTGTATTTACTACAATGTTTCGAACGTCCTTCCAACCAATCACCAAACGTAATCCAGCATTTTTTAGACGGCAATTTCATAAAGACGGCCGAGAAGATTTCACAACAAGGACACGTTCGGAAAGAATTGCCGAACGACAAACTCTTCGAGAAAAACTTCAAACTCCTGCAGGACCAAATGGTATTTATTTCCTACAATCGGGAATTTTTTAAGGTAAAACAACATTATTTTCAGCTTTTGCCCTTGGCAAAGGAGCATTGGCAGGAGCATCAGCCTTAGGATTAGGTGCGTTATGCTTTTATGGATTAGGACTTGGTAAAGGAACATCAGTCTTGAATAATTCTCTGTATAAATTATTATTTCTAACGATAAAAATGAATATTTATGGAAATATTTTACAGGTTGTGGCCCGAATATGTTAAAGATCGAATCCACCAAACGTATGCATACTTTGGTGGATCTGTCATTATTAGTGCAGCCAGTGCTCTTGCAGTATTTCGAACACCAGCTCTCATTAACTTAGTCGCCCGAAATGGATGGATACCAATGTTGGCATCAATGGCCCTAATGATCAGCTCTGGTATGGTGGCTCGTTCGATTCCTTATGAGTCTGGATTAACAATGAAACAGTTGGCATGGGCAACTCATTGTGCAATCATTGGCGGCGTTTTAGCACCACTCTGTTTTGTTGGTGGACCAATTATAATAAGGGCCGCTTGGTATACGGCAGGAGTTGTAGGTGGCCTTTCAACAGTAGCTGTTTGTGCACCGAGTGATAAATTTCTCTACATGGGAGGACCTTTAGCAATTGGATTAGGATTTGTTTTTGCTTCATCGATGGCTTCAATGTTTTTGCCAGCAACGACAGCACTTGGCGCTGGACTTTATTCATTATCTCTATATGGTGGTTTAATATTATTCGGAGGATTTCTTCTGTATGATACTCAGCGTATTGTTCGTATTGCCGAAACGTATCCCACATATGCTGCCAGGCCATTTGATCCTGTAAATTCGTAAGTTTAAATCGCAAGTGTTATGTTTTTTCTCTAATTATTTATTTATTTATTTAATTATATTACAGGGCGATTTCTATATATATGGATACTGTCAACATCTTTGTAAGAATTGTTTCAATTCTAGCTGGTGGTGGTAGTCGTCGCAAATAAATTGTTATAAATTGTTATAAATTATTTAAATTACAAGTCTAGATTAAAATTCAACTGATTATAATAATAATACGGGGTGATCTATTTAATATAAGGAATGTAAAGGCGACTATGGGAGAGTTGGATAAAATATTGTATGGAGTTTGAAAATAACAAAAGATTAAAGCAATCAAACTTTTTTAATTACAGAAAAAGCTAGTAAGAACTTTTTGTAACTTTTCCGAATTAACTATTCTAAATAAATCACCCTGAATTTATTTATATTTTATTTTACCTCATTAACATAGTATACTTTCGTTAAACAAAAACATACGAATCCAATGGACTTCGTTTTTGCTGATAATCTTATGTTATGTACACCACAGTAATCTACCCTGAACGGCTTTTGACCGCTTTTGACCACTAGGTTGATTAGGGTTAACTTAAAGAACAAATAAAAACGACGTTTTCTAAAAAGTAACCAATTCGCCCTAAATAATGCAAAACTACTAAGTTATCGAACAGGTCCAAAAATTATTTTCATATGAGTACGTTTCATATATTGAATTGATGTCGACTTTTTTTACATTGGTGCACATATATGATTCGATCGTTCACTTAGTTGACAATGGCTTATATTTTGTCATGTTAACAAAAAGAATTAAGATTGTTAAATGCGTTAAATTGGTGTGTTTTGGAAACTAAAAAGAATGAAAAATTAATATTACACATATTTTCACCTTGTTGAACAATTACATTTTTAACTATTTATTTGTTTAATACATTTCGTTTTTATTGAATTTACAGCTACAAAATTGTTAGTTCAATAAGTATCGTTGCACCAACATTAATTGATGTTATAATAACCATAACAGCTCGTAGAACGAACCCATTATTTTCTTGTAAAATCATAAATAATATTGTTATTGTTAATTAATTTCTTAAAAATTTGGTATAAAGTTAAAAAGGTAACATTTATCTTTGGTCAACTAATAATATTTATATAATTTTCAGTGATTCTTCAAAAAATGTTAAAACGTGCCACTTTATACACATAGCACATATGTAGGTGCTTTTTTTCATTTTCTACAAGAAAGATTGTTGTGCGAATAATATTTTTCGGTCATTAGTTTCAACGTTTTAGTAATAATAAGCTTTTTGCGTTTTTAAAATAAAATAAAATCCTAAAATAGATTTTTAAAGTCATTGTCATTTCTATAATAGAAAAAAGAGCCTTGTGAATAAGCAATCTTGAAAAATTTTACTGCTTCGTGATATCAAATCAAAAATATGTCATTGAAACCAAAAAAAGTAAATTTTGATGAGACCTGGCAGGACCTTAAAGAAACGGTTAAAGAAGTAATCACCTTGGGAAGTGTAAAAAGAACAATTTGGAATGATCGATTTGGGTAAATTTTATTGTAATAAATAAAAAAAATATTGTATTAACCTATGTAACATCCTAGTGACGTTTACTCTTTGTGTGTGGCTTATCCTGAACCCCTTGCCGATAAATTGTACACAGAGACTAAACAATTTTTAGAAAATCATGTACAAAACATTTTGGATACACAAGTGGCGCCCGTTGGAAGTCTGGATAACATTGATGATACTCAAGATTCGTTGCTTCAACGATATTATATTGCCTGGAGCGAATATAGCCAAGGCATTTCATTTTTAAATTATCTATATTTGTAAGTATTAATTAGTATTATTGCTAAAATTAGTCATTTTATAACATACAATTATTTTAAAATAAACTAACATAACCTCAAGTTTTAATTGCAACGCAACTATAGAAAGTGTCCTTGCATTGTAATGGAATGACAATTTCTTATATTTAATAAACGCTTATACAAAACTATACCTATGCCATACAAGTTTTTGAAATGTCGGAAACCTTTAACAAGCACCTTTCTATAAAATTCTTATTTTGTATTCCTTCTCGAATACAAAATAAATAAATAGATAGTAATGTCAGGTACTCTATGTAGGACTATGCACTAACGGATATCCAACGGAATAATTTTTTTTAAAGCTACAGGTATCCTATAACACGGTAGATAGATTCCAACATAATTACGTGTTGTACGATACCGTTTTCTAGGAGACTAAGAGCAAGTACATACATTTTCGCAATTTTCTTATCGTGTTAGAGTGAAACCGTGTTGTAGCAGTAATATATGTATAAACAATTTATACTAATAATTTTGTTTTAATATTTCACACATTTTTATTAGATATCTAAACCAACAACACATTAGAAAACAAAAAATATCTGAAGTTGAACTTACATATGGAAACATATCTGATAATCAGGAACAAATGGAAATTGGTGAACTTGGACTTGATATTTGGCGTATTTATATGATAAAATCGTTGGGAGAGGAATTGGTTAAACAGATCTTGGACGGAATTAAAGATGATCGTTTGAATAGTGATACCAATTCGAAATCTGTTGAAGTTATTCATGGTGTTATACAGAGTTTTGTTCGTGTTGAAGATTATCGAAAGAGAAAGAATTTAAAATTATACCAAGAATTATTCGAAACACCAATGTTAGAAGCTAGTGGAGAGTATTACAAAGCTGAAGCTTCCAAATTACTGCAACAGTGTTCGGTTAGTCAGTATATGCAAAATGTCATCAAAACGTTAGAAGATGAGAATAAGCGTGCACAGAAATTTTTGCACTATAGGTTTATTTTTTTGATTGTATTTGGTTTTTTGTTACTGATATATTTATTTAATATAGCTCCGTTCCGAAATTGCGAAAACAATGTGAAGACTGTATGATAACGGATCATTTGGATTTTTTGTATTCTGAATGCAAAGAAATGGTATCTCATGAGAGACGTAACGATCTAAGTAATTTGTATACTTTACTTAAACCTATACCGGATGGATTGAAAACTTTGACTCAGGCATTTTTAGACCATATAAAAAATGAAGGAATCGAAACGGTTTCTACGCTTAAGGGCGAAAATGTTTGTAGAAATATTTCCGTTTCAAAATACATTTTAATTTCGATTTATGTAGATTCACATCCAATTCGTTGAAAATATGCTGCAAGTACACAATAAATACGATGAACTGATTGCAGAAACATTTAAAAGTGAACCACTATTTTTAAGTGCATTAGACAAAGCTTGTGCTAGTGTTATTAATAAACGAATTAATGACAAACAACCATGTAGAAGTGCCGAACTGGTATTAAATTTAATTATTCTTTTCAAATTTATACTTATTTATTTCGTCTCTACATTTTTAAAGGTGGCCAAGTACTGTGATAGTTTGTTGAAAAAATCTAAAACTACCGAAAGTGAAATTGACTTGAAACTTACCAATAGCATAACTATTTTTAAATACATAGAAGACAAAGATGTATATCAGAAATTTTACAGTCGTATGCTGGCGAAACGATTGATTCACGAACTATCCCAAAGTATGGATGCTGAAGAAGCTATGATTAATAGATTGAAAGTAATGGAATTTGAAACTGATCACCATACTCATCCATTAATTGATTTACTCTTTTTTTCTTCTTTTTTTTTGCAGCAAGCCTGTGGCTATGAATTCACAAATAAGCTTCATCGAATGTTTACAGATATTTCCGTGTCTGGAGATCTTAATAACAAATTTAATAATTTTCTTAAGGAGTCTGATACTGAAATAGGTTAGTGTCATATTCATAAGTGGTAATAAATTTTAAATAATTTTTTTTTATATTTCCAGGTATAAATTTATCAATAAAAGTGTTGCAAGCTGGTGCATGGCCTCTTGGACCAACTCAGGTTATTATCCCATTTTCCGTTCCACAGGAGTTTGAGAAATCGATTAGAATGGTAAGTGTGATTAATTGTTTTCTTTTTTAAAATGATTGAACTTATTTGGTTTTTCTCTTACAGTTTGAGAATTTCTATCATATAAATTTTAGTGGACGAAAATTGACATGGCTTCATCATTTATGTCATGGTGAACTTAAAATTTCATATTTGAAAAAACCTTACATAATAACAATGCAAACCTATCAAATGGCAATGCTTTTGTTATTTGAACACAGTGATATATTAACGTGCAAAGATATTCAGGTGAGTTTTTTTTATATTATTTTTATCGATAATTTAATGCTGAATAATTTCCCTTTGGAGTAATTGTTAATGAAAAATACGCTCAATAAAATTGTATTTATTATAGGAAACTCTTCAGCTAAATAATGATACTTTTCAAAAGCACATCCAGAGTTTATTAGAATCAAAACTTCTTATAGCTAATTCGGAAATGTTGGAGGGAAACACTGAAATAAAATTAAATTTTGATTATTCGAATAAACGAACTAAATTTAAAATTACTGCCGCTTTACAAAAAGAAACACCACAAGAAGTCGAACATACGATGAGTGCTGTAGATGATGATAGAAAACTATATCTACAGGCAGCTATAGTTCGGATAATGAAATCACGAAAAATTCTAAAACATAATGCACTCATACAAGAGGTACGTTATTACGATTGTTCCACATTTGTCTAATCTATTTTTTTTTTGTTTTTCCATTAAAGATTTTATCTCAATCGAAAGTCAGCTTTGCACCAAGCATTTCAATGATTAAAAAATGTATAGAGTCTCTGATAGATAAACAGTACATTGAACGCACTCCAAGTGTTGGTGATGAGTACAGTTATGTAGCATAATTATTAACAATATCTAAATAAATTTTGTGCACATTAGAAAATGCTGCTCAATTTATTAATATTTTTGAAAATAGCCTATACTTACCTCTATAATAAACAAAAAAAAATATCTTCTTTAACCTTTTATATTTTTATTCGATTGGGCTCGATTTCAAATTATATTTCTATACGGTAAATTAAAAATCAAATTAATATCTATATTTATTTAAGATTTATTGTATTTAAACCTTTTTTTTGTTGTATAAACTAATTTACCTTATCAAATAATACATTTTTTCTACTAAATAATTCTACAATTTTCGAAATTATATAGATGGCGATATACTTATGATAGATGATGATTTAAATTCACTATTATTATTCATATTATTTATCTATAAGAAGCTTTACAGTATAAATGTAATTTCTCCAATTACCTTAATTAATTTCATTATTCCATTTGTCGCATTAGAGTTTATAGTGAAAAAGATCAGTGCTTCTTGTGAAATCTCCACTAAAACCTAATTCTTTATTAACTCATTTCTTTTGCTAATTTTAACATACTGTAGTGAGGCATTTTCATTGCATTTAAAACTTGTGTACACGTTATACGTTTATTACTTGTGGGAGTTTGGCCATATTTCTGTCTATAGATCTTCTATTTTTGGATGTCTTAAGTCTTTGTGCAAATCTAGCAGAACTTAGAATTTGATTTTACCTGTCTAGGTTGTTCATCGTTCTTTGCTCGCTGAAAAAGAGGCTGAAGAAGTTGAGCGAATGTAGGGGTTCACCTTCTTATTATTTCAGTATAATTTTGGATACATTGATACACGGAACATTTTGTCAATCACGGAAAAGTGGCGTGAAAAACAAAAAAAAAGTGTATCTTACTACTTGGCTGACTGTCAATATTTGTGAGTGATATGTGTAAATTAAATTGCTTAAATTTTGAAAAAGCAACAATGGTTTGTGTAGCTATAATATTTAGTATAAAAACTCAATGAATAGTTCTTTGTCAATTGCCGTACGAGTTTTTGCTCGAAAGTGTAAAATTTCTAACGATATTGCAAGAAAACTTAATGCTATGCCAATAAGAAGAACATATAAAGCAGATGAAAAATGTTTAAGATCTATAGGTTCCAATTGCAAATCAGAATTTGAGCATTTTGGTTTTTTTCGCTCCCACGTTGTTGTATGATAATCCAAAATGCCACATTCAGTGAGTTTTCTAATACTAAAATAACCAATTAGATTTATAAATATTGAAGTAAAGTTATCTGTGTATAAAAAAACAAACTTTATTTTTATTATCTCGCTTAATGGTGACATCAATGGAACTGATGGACCAGTGATAAATGGCATTCCGTAACTTATTTCTTGTAAATCACAAATTTCATCGTCGCTAAGCATATCTGTAAAATTAATTCAATTTGTCAGCTACATATATCCAATCGTTTAGTTTTTTTTTTTTGTTGCCAACAAATTCCTTCATTCTTATCGATCTCATTATTTACTTAATTTAGTAAACTTACCTTGAAGTAGTATATAGCCAGAGCTATAGTCTGTATGAAATGCGAATCCGCCGTTTTTTATTTTTCTAAAACCTTCGTGAAGCTCAAAATAATTATTTGTCTCAAGGACTTTCGAACGATATAGTTCTAAAGCAAATTTATTCCCAATCGAATTTTCAAAGATATTTTTATTATATGCTAATTCATCGATGCCACATTCAATATTACTATCCAGCAATTGTTGGACTGTTTTTATTGTTTTTATTGGTTTCGTTAGTAACGAGCCAACAATAAATGACGAATAAAATTGAAAAAATATAATCGAAAATAAAAGAATCGACAATATCACAATTCTAGCTGATGTTAAAATGGGATTTCCAGAATATCCTGTAAATAAATTTATAAATATTGGCGAACTCTAAAACTATTTTCGAAATATATTTGAAAAATAATTACCTTGTTGAAATAAAATGCCAAAAATGATTAGTAAAGATTGACTCCATGAATCTTCATTAGTATGCGGTTTGTTGTTTTGTATTGTTTTTTGATTTTCAAAAAAATATATATACTGAAGCAGACAAGTAAGGATTAGAGCCATAATTATTGTACATATCCAAATTGTGGTATGGAATGGTTGAAGAAATACAATGCCTGTTTCAATAGATCGAGGATGTCGCATGACGAATATCATTCTAAAAATTTTATTAATTAATTTATTAAATTATTTATTAATCATAAATGTCAATTTTTTTTTGAAATGATAAATGCAGCTTAGAATAAAAAAAATTGAGGATGACAAATGTGCCCCACTGTCAAATGTGCCCAACTCTTGCAAACTCTTTTGCTATATCGCAATAATTTTTTTAAATACCATTAATTTAATTTAATTCATTGAAAATTAATGAAATTTAAAAAAAAACGCAGCCAAGGATGACTATAAAACTTTCTCCTGTGTATTAATTTTTATATGTAGTTTCTTATTAAAAAATGGAGCAATTTATTAATGTTAAATTTTCGGTAAATTCACGATATTTTTAAATCGGTTTTGACAAAATTAAATAAATTTGTTCCGGTTTTTTCTCACCTTGCTGTATAAGTATGGGTAGTAGGTTCATAGAAACCATATCTTTCCGGTGACCAACGAAGCGATGAAATACATATATCCACCTCTTTTCGTACCATAAATCCAATAGCTCCATGCCAAGTTTTATTTACAGAATATCCCCAGGTGTCGGTGTGATAATAAAATATTTTAAAATTGTGCAATTCTTGAATAATTTTAAACAGAACAAAATTAAAACGATTCATCGTATCTAAATATGGGAAATCAGTTGAATCAAGATGTTCGGTAACAGTTTTTCCCTTTTGTAACGATGCCACCTAAATTGAGTTTTTTTTTCGAATAGGATTAATTATAAGAAACTGTAAGTGACTCTTTTATACTGTAACAATTCCTTTGAACGTGATTCCACCAAAATTACGTCTTTCTTCGAATTTTGATTGATTAAAAGTTGGCCATTTTGAGTCGAAGTTTTGATTCCAAATTCCCTTTAATGTAACATTTAATTTTCCGTTGCGGATGAAGCTCGGATTATAAACATCATAAATATGAAATTTATTATTAAATACGATTTTTTGCTTTGAATTTGATTCACTATAGACTGTCGATGACGACTGTTTTTGCATATAATGTATAGCTAACGTTATTTCCGCATCCATATTAATATTTTGATTGGCTAGGATAGTGTTAGCTTTTGTTAAATTATCGGACATTATAAGCCAAAAGAAACGCTTATGAAACAGATTCTTTTCGGACACATGCTTTAAGATATATTCAGCTGTGACACAATCAATATCAAACACAACTCCGACTTGATAATTGGTATAGACAAATGCTTCTTCAAAATTTATTAAGTCATTGGATTTATTAGAAAGAAAAATAATATTTGTTAATATATTATTTGCTTGTATTAATTTAATAGAATTTAAATTTTGCTCATAACTATCACACGAAAAAATCACACAAACTTTTAAATGATTGGCATTTAGAAAGTTATATACTAAATTTAAATTAAAGCAATTTCCTATTGCTAGTACGTTTACAAGTACCAATAATATAAAGTTATTTGTCTCCATATTGAATGAAATGTTACATACTTTTGCGTTCATTACGCTTTTGCAAACATCTTTTATAATGATGTTATACTCGTATATTCAAAAAGGGACAAGAAAATTGCCATAGTTAAGAAATTCTTATTGAAATTAAAACAATTATTTTCAGACAACTTTATAATGATTTTCTGTGTATTATTTATTAAATTTGATTAGACAAGAAAAATGATCACCAGTAATTGATACTGAGTTAGTGCACTTTGAAGGAGTGGGCGAGAGAGAAGGAGGGAGAAATATTGATCCAGCCTGCCAGCCAACATTGTCCGGCCTGCAATCATAAAGTGACCGAACAACATGCTCTAGCCCGCAATCACGAAGCAAAAAAACTATATTTACAGTATGTTGCCAATGAACTTGTGCCACTAGTAAGATTCTGAGAAAATGCTTATATTTTTGTCATTTTCAATTGAATTTTTATGAAATTTTGGAAAAACCATCAATATCAATATATATAGCTTTGAATTAGAAGTATTCATCAACTATTTTGCGTTCCCTCTTCTTTAATTTTTTGCCATTTTAGTGAAATATTTGGTAATTAACGTATTAATCAAAATTTGCATATGTGTGTGCAGTTATATTTTTTTTCTTTTATTAAAATTTATAATTTGAGTGAAAATATTAATTCAAAATAAGAAAATTAACGTCTCAGAAAGCACCAAATCAGTTGCAGTTGAGTTAAAAAAATCAATTATATTCTCATATAGAGAAATAGCTAAAAAATTAGGCAAAAATCGCGAAAGTGGTCGGCGGATAGACATAAAAATTGATACAAAACAAGATTTTTTGGGAACTTTCAGACAAAATTGTAAGAATTGTAGGAATACTACGGCCCGGGCGACACGGCAAAATATCTGACTGTACAGCTTATCAGGATGAAGTAAGTTCGGTTTCAATAACCAGACAAATTAAAGTAACTTTCAATATTTTTTATATTGTGGGTTATTTTCGTAAATTTACGCACCACATTATTTATAAAAGAGCGTGACACCCCTTGGGTGATCCTACAGTTCATTAATCTTCTAGAATGGTAAACCGGGGCGTATCAATACACTCAAACAAGGGATATATAATGGAGACCTAGGGATTTCGAACGGCCACTTTATATGGTGTCTATAATAACATTATTAATGAAATGTTATTTTATTTTACGTAAACACTGTCCACTTGTTATTTGTAAATGGTTCATTTCATTGATTTTTTCCATAAGAAAGTGTACTGAATTTACATTCATTTACAATCATTTAAGATACTAGAATTAGAACAAAATATTACACACGTACAAGAATAAAAAAACTATGATAGTAGATATCGTAGAAATCGTAGAAATATACGAAATATAAAATTATACACAGCAAAATATTCGAATGAAACTACTCGCGTATGTAGTAAAATTTTTAATTCTTATTATTATTTATTTAAATACAACCGAGGGAGCAGATACTTACTACTAAAATTTTTATTGCAGTTTTACAATTAAAAATGTCCAAAACGTAGAGAAAACATAAAAGTTTTGAAAAAAAAAGTTGAAACAAATATTTTTATATAGTGTGGAAGCAAAAAGAAAATAGTTATTTACTATGTGTAGTATATTATGTATAAATATTGCAGTTTTGCTGTACATATGTAGTTATATCGTTTGGAGACATTTATTAGTGATAAAATCATAGCATGACAAATACAAATTAAAAAATAAAATATAATATTAAATATTTAATTTGTTTTGAATTGTATTTCATTGGGAATTGGGAGCAGCATTTAAATGCTTTGGAAATGATTTTATGTATAATTCTTAAAGGTCACCAAAATGCAAAATGTCACATAAAGATTCCATATCCAAAGCAGAGAATGTTCCAAAAATGTACCAAATTTTCGGGCATAGAAATGTATTAACACAACACCAACAACAATTACCAATATTCTTTAATAATTTATATCATATGTACATAAATAAATAAGATAATTTTTATAATTTAAATTCTAAAAACTAAGAATTAAAACATAAATTACGGTATGTTTTTAAATGAAAATGAACGGTTATTATCAGACAGTGCCCAAAAACCATCCAATGAAGATAGAATGTTAACTGGAACATCCCACGTTGCTTTGTGACGTAAATCACATCTGATATAGTCTCCCATCGTATAGTAGGTTAGGTTGCCATTACTTACATGTAAATATTGTGGGAGCAATCATTGATGAATGATTTGTGTGGCTCATCTACAAACAGGAAAATTTTTATGATTTCCGCCCGGAAACATTTACAGTTAAATATTTTTTGTTTATTTATCTATATTAGGAGCATAAATAATATCAATATTTAAGTTATGGTATAGCTAATAAAAATCACAAGTACGATTTACCCCATTTATTATCATATTTCTATGAATTTCATAATTTTAAGTACGCTCGCAAGGCTTAATTTCGAACGCCTCTCTTATAAACGACATTGTTGATGTTCACATCAAAAATAATTCACAAATTTTACACTTTGATTTACTGTTTTAGTAATATTAATTATTATTAATTATCTAATTATTTATTTATTGCATGAATCACTTTACACTATTGTCCTAGTTTCGCAGGACTTAATACAATCTCAGACTCTGTTGGTGGCGTGCTTAACGTATACATGTGCCTAACGGATTGTTGATTTGTTGGAGGAGGTTGCTGTTGTTGCGATTGTTGGGGTTGCACATTTATTAATTGATTTTGTGGTAAATGTTGAGACCCATTTATTATCATTAATGATGTTTCCATTAATGTTGTCTCTGAGTCTTTTGTCTTTGGCTGATTGACTGGAGCCCGTAATCTCAATAGTTTATTTGGTCGCAAAGCACGATTTGCCTCGATATCAATTATAGAGTTGTTATCTATGTCCTCGTCATCACTTACACTGCAAATTTCTATGCACATACCATCTATCTTTTGCATTTCTAGTGGTGGTTCTAAAATAAATGATGTTAGTAAATGTGAGAATTATTTATTAATTTGCTGTCCGATACTCACCATTTAATTTGTTCATCTCATTGGTAGCAGGAGCAATTTTGTTCGATGGGATTTGTTTTTCACTATGCAAAAATAAAGATGTTGATGCTATATGACGTAACGTTTCCATTCGTACTGGATTATCTTGTAAGTTATATGTCAACTTCTGACTATGTGGATATTTTGACTGGAAATTTATATAATTTGAGAGTAAGCATATTCAATTTCTATTTGTCAATATACAATATTTACTTGTGGTCCTCGGGCAATTGAAACACGTTTTGAGTCGCCACGAAGTAAGGAAGTTGTGTGATCAGCATCGACCTTTGCATTTTTCTGTTTAAACTTTCGATGACCAGATGTCATACACTTCGATGGACATATACAAAATAATATTCGAAGAATACAGCAAGTTAAACCGATACCTGATAATAGAAAAAAAGTTAATTATTTATATTCAATATATAATAAAAGACAATAACACAGTAAGAAAAATTGAAGATACACCAATACGAACACTTTTAAACTGTAGATAGTGATCAAATTCTTATTAATAATTAATATTATTAAATAAATGTTGTAATGGCGTGTCATGTTTTGTATGTTCGTAATATAACATTTACAAGTAACATTTTCGAAACATTGATCAATTGTTTTTATATGGTGTTCCCAGGTTTGTGGAATTTGTGGAAACACTATGGATACAGTGTTTATAGAGACTTTTACTCCGTTAAACTACATTGTACCTAAGTAACCATGGAATAATTTAGGCCTGAAACTATAGTGTATTAATACAATCAAAAAGGTGTAGTAAGTTAGACCCGAAAATAGCACGTATGAATTTATAAATTAGCTGACTTTTATAGTAATTTTTATAATTTAAACTAGCTTAGAAAAATGTCACATTTTGACGTTATGTTATTAAAGATACTTCCAAGGTTTTTGGTGTTTGAGACCTTTATTATTAGATAATTGTCTTTAAAGTCCAAATGTACTTATACTTATATGTACATACATAGTATCTGTATTTAAGCAAAAGTTTATTATGTGGCCGATGGATAATTCAATTCTGAGAATGGGAAAAATTATATTTTTTATTCGACATCTTTTTGGAGCTCCTGTTGTAATGTTCCATCTATTTCTATTATATGGAAGAACCATTTCACAGTATGTCTATAAATTTGATAATTCAACTTTGAAATTGTTAATATTTTAAAAATAAAAAACTAATTTTTTAAAAATGTTGTATTTGGTTTGGTTAATAATTTTTTTTAAATTTATATTAGGTATAGGAGGAAGGAGAGGTAATTTTCTATGCTATGCTATGGATTTGTATAATTTTTCAATAAATGTCAAATGTTATTCTGGATTTCTTTTTCAAATCAACAGTGTTTTCTAAAATCATTAAATATATAATATCTACAATTCTACAGTTTAAATCTTACCCATACATTGGTTAGTTATTGATCGTTCCGTTCTCTCATCAAAATCATATACGCTACTTCGTACATGAGGTTCAGGTAACATTATATTAGATAAATAATTAAAATACTGTCTCTTTCTTAAAAATAACATTCGAAAGAATTTTTTTATTAAAAGTAAATGAAAAATTTGAGTATTTTGGAGTCTTTGGACATTATTCGATTTATAGTTTTTTATCAAAAAAATAAAAATATTAGCTAATCTTGATACATTGTACATCAGGGTGTTATAGAATGTGAGGTTATGTCAACAGGAACCATGTATAACTAAAGGGAATAAAATACATATTTTCATTAGGGTTTTGTTTTTGTATTCGTTTTTTTTCGGTAGTGGTAAATCTATTAGGTTTACTAATTTTAAGAAAATAACGCTCTATTTTGAAGTACTCTATAAGAGAACATGCTAGTTATGGCTTTAAAGATTTAAAGCAACATTATTAGATAGTTTCATTGAGTTTTCTTAAATTTTGTCTTGCAAAAATTTAAATGAAAGATTTTCTATATATATATAGAAAAATAGTGACAAGAAAATGTACAAAATTCTTAGATGTTTTTTAGTCCGTTTCCTGGAACAATATGCAGTAGGAATTTTACATAACCAAAATTGTATAATTAATAATATGTAATTCATTTTAAGTAGGTATATATATAACATTAATGTATTCCAAGAAAAAGGTAAAAACAGAAAAGTTTATCACATGCAATATAAAGAGAGACAATGAAGAAATAATTGAATATACAATTTAATCTAATTATACCTATTAACGATGGTCCTATAAGTCTTAGCTCAACGGTCTTGAAGCCCTTTTCGCCAGTTCCAACAAAAGCTATTACTAAACCGATAGCAATAGTACCTAATCCAACGTAAAGGAAGGCATTTGCAAATGAACTGGGTCCTCTTAATATACCTAAAAGGTCATCGTCATCGGATGAACCACCAAGTGAGGAATCATGTATCTGTAACAATATAAACAACAATAAATAAAATAAATTATAAATTAAGTTTGAAAATTACCCGATTTCTCTTGACCCATCTACGATGACAGGAAGCTGAATTTTCTTGAACACTACATCTACGTCCGCGTTCTTGCCAAGCGGTACGTCCTTGCGAACACTAAACATAAATATAAAATTTGAATTATATAATTTCACTTGTAATTAATTTTCTTAATTAAGATACTTATATACCTATATTAGGCATTTTATTTATATATTCATTTATATTATTCACAACAACAAAATTGGATGTAACGTCAATTAGTTAATTACATGCACTAACCCAAATATAACGCAATGTAAATAATGCGACAATTTATTAACGCATACATAAATTACACATGCGAGTAACGTAATACTCAGGTATAATATTAATTAAAATTGATTTTTGCGAATAGTACGTTTATAAATTAATTAATTAATGTTAAAAAAGCAAATTAAAATATTTGCTTAATGTTTCAGTATTGAAAACTGTACCTAATATTGTTGGGTTGATAGGATCTTGTGGAATTCGCAAAAAAATTTCTTTGATTTATAGATTATCTGTGTTGGTTGTTCTTAAATATGTATTATTAGTTAAATATATAATTTTTTATTTTATTTTATGATTGCGTACTCTTGAAGTATCTACATCAAAGCGCCTCAATGATATGCGATTTCCTATATATGTATGTATATGTGTATAAATTAGGTTTTTATATCATTTTTGATTATTCTAAATTAACTATTAATTAAAATTCAATTAAACATTAATGTCAAAAATTATTGATTAGTAATGTAATAATAATTGCGAGTCTTTTGTCAATACACTGAATACAATGAAAACATTACCTATAAATATGTGTTAATTATACGTTTATAAAGAAAAGAAAAAATTGTGGAAATTCTCGTATAACACGGTCAAGTATAGTACGGTTGCACTCTAACCTGATAAGAAAATGTATGTACTTGTTCTTAGTCTCCTACAACACGATTTCTTACAACACGTAATTATGTAATTATAGGCCTATAGGATCTAAACTGAAACCAAAGATCTAAGTTTTTTCTTTTTTTTTTAGTTTATTCAAAAAAGCAAATTTTAACGGAACTGAAACGAAACTGAAGTTTGAACATTTTTCATTTATAAACAGAACTAAAAAAAGATTAAATTTATGATTGTATTTGATGTTTAGTTTTGGGTATACATACATATATGACATACCTGCATTTATTTGAACATAACCGGTCTAATTACATTTAATTCGATTGTCGTCTTAGTTTCAATTTAGATCCAAAATATATAATAGTTGTATATAGCTAAAATTAACATCCTGTCGTTTTACGTACTGTAGTGATCGAGATTTACCAGTTATTATTTTGAATAATCTCCTTTTGATTTATAAAAAGTGTTTTTTCAAAAATTCGTAAATGTTAGAACTGATTTTTTTGTGCTATATTTCAAATAGAAACCGTGTACATCTGTCGATGAGAAGATAATCACGTTGATTTGGAAAAATAGGTTCCAAACAGACTGGGTGCCGGTAAACTAGAGTTTGAAATCCGGATAATCCGGCAAGTTTTAGCTATTCGGATAATTTATTTTCAGATTATCTGAAAATTGAATTGAATTTAATTAAAAAAAAAATGATGAAAAATTTAAATATGTTCAGCAATGTTGAAAACATATAAATTGGAAAAACTTCTCTGTTATAATTTGTTTTCGATTTTTTTGTATTTCAAAACATCTTGCATGGTCAAGCATCAAAGGAATGCTGCGAAAGTTGCGAAACACCGTGAAACATATAACGATAAATCTCTGAAATTTGTCAATTTAAGATCCCAAAATCATGACTTTATCCAATTATCCCGATAGTATAGCTTTTTTTACTTATACATACTTTAAATAGTTACCCGACGTTTACTATATCTCATAATAATGCAAGTCAAACTTCAGATGAAGATTTTCTAATCTTAAAAATCGATTTTTTCTTTTAATTTGTGTATTCTTTGGATACAAGATACAAGTATGCCCCCATTTACATATATTTATAAATCAAATACAAACTAATATACAATACATATGTGCTAATTAAATAAATCATAAAACTTACTTAAAATATAAACAACGCTTGAGGTTTTCAAAATGAAAGGTTTTGTTAACACAACAAAAAAAAACCCCAGATACTTCACATTTCCATCAAGAGCACACTGTATAAGAAATGTAAAGTACGTATTTTTCTTGGAATATATAGAATTACATTCAAGCATTGTTAAGGAAATGCCGCGTCTTATACCGTATGAATTATAAATAGCCTAGAACAGCAATTATTACTGAAAGAGATTTGCATAGTTTATTTAAATATTTCGTTATTATACCTATGGGTAATTGTATTACAACACAAATGTATTGTACATGACATGTCGTTCTTATGCAGTATTTTTTGTGAATATGAAACTCTATAGAGTGAAGAACATACCACTCTCATGACTGTAAATTGAAAAAAGATATTGGATTTGATATTAAGTAAACTTTCATTTTGAAAAATTCGCATATAGGTATTCATTTTATTTTATTGAAATTGATTACTCATTCCATTCCACACCCTTTTCTGTTCCATTTATTGTTTTACCTTTTATCTATATTCAATAAATGAATTTGTTATCCTTTAACTTAACACTCCAATCCTAATCCTTATCACAATATTGATACTCTAATAATTTTTATATTTTTATTTTTATATATGTACGATGTACGTACTGTACATATATGTTTAATCTGTCTCTTCTGAGAATTTTGTACAAGAAAACTAAACAAATAAAAGTGTTTGTATTATGAACCAATAAAAGAAGTCAAGATGGATTTTCTGACATATCGGTAAGCTCAAATATTTTTAGAAAGATAAATCATTCTACCCTACATATTTATATCTATAGAAGTGAAAATTTTTGAAAATAATAATTTGGAAATAAAAGAAACATTTTACAAAATGTCTGTTAAATTTGAGGAGTGCCAAGCGCTTAACTCCGAAAAATACGTCATCGGCAATATGGAATTCCTAATTTAGGATTTTAAGAATGGTTATAAAAAACCATTTGAAAAAACTCATCGGACCATAATGATAGTTGCCCTTTAATAGTATAACCTTTACTTCAGTAGCTGTAGCTTTACCCATGCGATCATTTATATACAAAACACACCAACGGTTAAGGATAACAATATTGAAGTTCTCGCGTTATTGAAAATTAAATTACGTTACAAAGCAATATTATAGTGGGGATACAAAATAAACAATATTTTAAGTTTACCTGGAAATTATTTTAACAGTTATTACAAGTACCTATTTATTAGCAATATTGTTATACAATTTAGATTGAATTAGTTAGTGTTAAAAAAACTGTAAAAAAAATTATATTTAAAGTCAACTATAAAATATAATAAAAATTAGCACCTTAACACTTGTATCAAGATCGCCGACCCATGTGTCTGGTGGATATCGTGGAAATGGACCCAGTTTCTTAACCGAAACATTACTTGGCAAATCTATGAGTCGTCCTTCTTTTTTAAGTCGTTTGCGTCTGGCAACACGCTTTTTGGAACGTATCATCAAAGCCGCTTGCATGATGTTTTAATTCTATTCTCCTTGTTGCATAACACACACTTTTTACACGAAAATTTACTTAAAAACTATATTAATTATAATTATATCTCAATATCACATTTTTGGATTTTTTTTATTTAATAACGGTGACTGACCATTGTGTGTCACCGTTAACTATTTCTTTTATATTTTGTATGTCCACGACACATTTTTAAACACCTGTAAATTAAGCAATTTTAAAATTTTAGGACATACACCTAGGTACACATAATATCGATTTTGTAAATTTTTTAATTTGGTATTTTATATTTTTGGTACAGCTGTATTTTGGTTTCGCTTTCAAATATATAAAATTTCGAAGTAAAAATTTAAAAAATTAATACCTAAATAATAAATAATAAATATAAAGTTGAATTATTTATTGTTCAGCCTATTTATACGATCAATATAATTCTACATGTTTTTTAAATATGTAATATCATTTCAAACTAATTAACTTCGATTATTATGTCTATACAATTCATATGTAAAATATATATGTATAGATAGACTTATATTTAAGTTAAGTCATAGGTATGTACGTAAATACATCTAATTATATAGGAAATTAATTACATCTAATACATGTTGTACAATGTACATATGTATATGTATGTATGTAAATGAAGGTAGGTGCCTATAAACATTAATCGTACTTTGTGACTTGTTGATTCTGAATTATTGTCACCATTTTTGACTATTGTTTTTGACTATGTAGGTACTATTTAAAAGGAAACAACTTAATAAAGCTACATATTTAGAATAAAAAAAAAATAGAAAAACGTATTTATTACAAAATTTGGATCCCTTTAATTTCATATAACAAATAATTTTGTTGACAACAATGAGTTTTGTGTATAGGTATGAAATGTTATCTTTTTTTCGTTCAGTTTAGACAAGTTTGGCGGCACTATCTTGATTATTTCCGATTTTTTCTTTAGACTTCATTAATTTTCCCAAAATAGACAAAGAATTCAACTTGTAAAATATATAATGTGCTACCTATGTATTTCTCTACGCATATAATATACCAAATAGTTTCATATAACTAGATAGTTAAAAATATATAAGTTTTAACTAATAAAAGTTTAATTTAAAAATGTTACATAAGAAGAACATTTAGGTAGATTAATTTAAAGGGTAGGTTCATGAACAATCTCTAGGGAAAGTCACTAACTAGTAATAATGAAAATGATGTAGTCTAAATAAATTTGGCAAATTTGTTTCACACAATCGATAAAAAATGTAGATTATATACGCAAATTGTACATACCGGTGTTTTTTATTTGTATACATAAAAAATTATTAAAAAAAGAACTTTCTAGATATGTAGATAGATACACATTATAACTAACTGTGAGACAAACTTTAACCCCACAAAAAATTAAATTTATAAATAGTAATATATGCATGTAAGTAGATTATAATATTGACAATAGTTGAAAATGGTCAAAAAGAATGCTCTTAACGAAGAATTGTATTATACGAATAGAACTAACTATGTTACGAAGAATTGACAAAGATTTTATGTAAGTAATAATATGATTTAAAAACAAGTAAGCATATATAAAAATCGGTACCCCAACAAAAATTAAAAAAATATTGAAAAATATTCGTAAATTGTTGTATTGATTTTATGAAAATCATTGATTCATATACATACAGAGGTTAATTTCCACTCATTTAGTTCGTTTTTATGTATACATGTATTTTTAATCAAATAATGAAACGTTAAATATTGGAAACACGAAATATTTTGTTTTGTTCGTGTAAACCTTTAGCTAATTTCCATTTCGAATTAATTAGTGATTATTTGCACATTAATTTTATAAATTTGATTATAAGTACTTAATGTTTATAAATTTATGAGAGCAAAAGTACTTAGGTATATATGTACAATTGTACATACACATTACACATATGTATTATATACAGTTAGGCTGCAAAAATCTTTTCCTAATTATCGAATGGCCAAATCATTTTGTAATAAAAATTTAAACTGAATTATTTTTATACTATATATATATATATATATATATATATATATATATG